>JAJOOS010008161.1:0-12046 GCA_029582725.1 Solanum chiquidenum | reverse complement strand
ATAAATTTGATCGGTTTGACTTTTAGGTTTTTAATATGAACCATTAAATTTTAAAAATTATAGGTCCAAAACATATAATGCTACTAGTTTTAAATTTTTAATATACACATTTGATTTAATTATATAAAAAATTTACAGTGCTAATTTTTTTAGGAATTTTCAATGTAACACACTTGAAAATTTTGAAAGCTTGAAGGAAAAAAACAAAAGAATAATTAGTTGAAACGCCAAAAGTGTAACCAATAACCACTTAGAGAGGTGTTAGTAAAAGACAAGATAGATATAAGATTTAAATTTCTATCTTCACTTAGAGGGGTGCACCCAATCATCATCGTATTATTATATGATACTTTGAACGTGGGTTCACACATCTATATTTAAATATTTTATAAAAAATATAACACTACTATATATTATCTAGAGAGGGGAGCATGTGTTCACGTGAACCCACGGCACCCCCACTAGATACGCCCTTGTTTAGTGTGCATTAATTGCCTTGTGAATATTTTGTAAATATGATTTGTCCGAAACTTTTTGATTACCAAATTTTTATGACCGTCTATAATTACCTAGTGAATGATATTCATAGCTTCTATACAACCTACACAATTTCCTTTAGCGTTTGGGGTCACGAAACAGTAATTCATGATTTTTCTCAATTTTTCATGTGTATTAGCGTATGAATATTTTGTAAATATGCCCGCTAAACATTTTTACTCTAAATTTTGTAGAACCATCTGTAATTACCTAAAGCAATTAGCCCTTCTATAGTACCGCCTCTTTGAACGCGGAATAGCTAAACAATCAAAATAGAAGTCCTATTTTTACCTTTCTCAAATTCAGTTTCCGTGGTGGCTCATCAGATTATAGAGTGAAAACTTTAGCAAAGGGATTTAAATAGGTGAATGATATTCATAGTGTCTATAGGATCCACACTACTTTTCTTATTGTTTAGGGATCAGGAAACAGGATTGCAAATTTTTTTCTCAATTTTGTGTGTGTATTAGCCTATGAATATTTTGTAAATATGTCAGTCTAAAACTTAGTCACTCTAAATTTCTGTAATTACCTAGTGAAATGTGAATGATATTCACAGCTTAAACAGGATCCACACTATTTTTTTCAATATTTTGTGTATTAACATATGAATATTTCAAAACTTTTAAATTTTGTAGGACTATTTGTAATAACATAGTTAATAATAATCATAACTTCTAAAAGATTCACACCATTTTTATTTTTAGCATTTAGGAGTCACAAAACATGTATTCATGATTTTTCTTTATTTTTTTCATGCATATTAGCCTATGAATATTTTGTAAATACGATTGGCCGGAACAGTTTGACTCCAAGTTTTGTAGGACTATCTATAATTACCTAGTAAATGATATTCATAGTTTCTAAAGGATCAACACCATTTTTTTGGCATTTAGAGGTAACAAAATAAAAATTCAGAACTTTTTTCAATTTTTTGTGTGTATTAATCTATGAATATTTCATAAATATAATTGTCCGGAACTTTTTGTCTTCAAATTTTAAAGGACCATCCATAATCACCTAGTGAATAATATTCATGACTTCTATAGAATCCCCACTATTTTTTTAGCGTTAAGAGGTCACAAAATAGGAATTCAGATTTTTTTTCCCCAATTTTTTGTGTACTGTGAATTATTTGTAATATGGCCATCTGAAATTTTTTGACTTCAAATTTTGTAGAACCAACAGTAATTACCTAGTGAATTATATCCATAACTTCTATTATAGGATGGACGCCATTTTTATATAGTATTAAGGTGTCACAAAATTGGACTTCAGAATCTTTTTCAATTATTCATGTGCATTACCTATGGATATTTTGTAAATATGATCGTCCGAAACTTTTTTACCTCATAATTTGTAGGATCATATGTAATTACTAGTGAATGATGTTCATAGTTTCTATACACCACATTTTTTTAGCATTTAGGAGTCACAAAACAAGAATTTAAGGTTCTTCTCAGTTTTTCGTGTAATCTATGAATATTTTGTAAATATGCTCATCTGAAACTTTTTTATTCCAAATATTGTAGGGTCATCCGTATTACCTAGTGAATGATATGCATAGCAATTCTATCAGATACACACCACATTTTTTAGCTATTAGGGAACACAAAATAGAAATTCAGAGTTTTTTATGTCAATTTTTCGTGTGTATTAGTCTATGAATATAATGTAAATATGCATGTATGGGACTTTTTAACTCTAAATTTTGTGGACCATCCGTAATTACTTGGTGAATAATATTTTGAGATAAGGTACAAGTACCCCTAGACTATGACCGAAACCTCAGAGACACACTTTAACTAAACTAAGTTCATATTACCCTTTGAACTCATTTCTTTTGTAACTTTGTACCCCCTGGTTTACGTGGCATCCAAATATCTCCCACGCGCCTCAACTGTCTGGAGTCACGGAGTGTGCCACATCAGCCAAAAGGTGTACAAAATTATAAAAAAAATGAGTTCGAGGGAGAGGGGGTAATAGGACCTTAGTTTAGTTAAGACGTGTCTCTAGGATTTCGGTCGTACTCTAGGGGTACTTGTGCCTTATCCCTAATATTTTCATAGTTTCTATAGGGTTTATGCAGCTTTTTTAAGCATTTAGGGCTCACGAAATAAGATTCCAAATTTTCTCAATGTGAGTATTAGCATATGCATATTTGTAAATATGGTCGTCCGAAACTTCTTGACCCATATTTGTAGGATCATCTGTATTCATAGCTTCTATAGGATCTACATCACTTTTCTTTTTACCATTTAGGGGTCACAGAATAAGGTATCAATACTTTTTTCAATTATTTCATATGTATTAGTCTATGAATATTTTGTAAATAGGACCGTTCAAAACATTTTGATCCCATATTTTGAAAGGCTATCTGCAATTACCTAGTAAATGATATTCATCAGTTCTATAGTATTTATGCCATTTTTAGCATTTAGAGCATCACAAAATAGAAATTCTGAAATTTTCTCATTTTTTCGTGTATATAAGACTGATATTTTGTAAGTTTGACTGTCCGAAACTTTGTGTCTCCAAATTTTGTAAGACCATCCGTAATTACCTAGTAAATAATATCATAGCTTCTATAGAATCCACGTCACTTATGTTAATGTTTAGGGATCACGAACAACCCATATTTTGTAGACCATCCATAATTACCTAGTGAATGATATTCATAGCTTCTATAGGACCCACATCACTTTTTTTAGCATTTAGGGGTCTCGAAATAAGAAATTGAGATTTTACTTGGTTTTTCGTGTGCATAATACCTATGAATATTTTGTAACTATGACCGTTCAAAACTATTGACCTCATGTTTTAAAGGACCATCCATAATGACATTCATAGCTTCTATGGGATTCATGCCACTTTTTTAGCGTTTAGGAGTCTCGAAACAAGAATTCGGAATTTTACTTAGTGTTTTATGTGTATTAACTTATAACTATTTTGTACATATGACCGTCCAAAACTTTTTGACCCCATATTTTGAAGGACCATCCGTAATTACCTAGTGAATGATATTCATAGCTTCTATAGGATTCACCCCACTTTTATTTTTGGCATTTAGAAGTCATGAAATAGAAATTTAGGATTTTTCTCAATTTTTCGTGTTATTAGACTATGCATATTTTGTAAATATTATTGTCCAAAATTTTTTGTCTCCAACATTTGTAGGACCATCCGTAATTACCTAACAAATGATATTCATAGTTTCTATAGGATCCACACCACTTTTTTTTTTGGGATTTAGAAGTCATGAAATAGAAATTTAGGATTTTTCTCAATTTTTCGTGTGTATTAAACTATGCATATTTTGTAAATATTATTGTCCAAAAATTTGTCTCCGACATTTGTAGGACCATTCGTAATTACCTAACAAGTTATATTCATAGCTTCTATAGGATCCACACCACTTTTTTTTTGGGATTTAGAAGTCATGAAATAGAAATTTATGATTTTTCTCAATTTTTCGTGTGTATTAGACTATGTATATTTTGTAAATATTATTGTCCAAAAATTTTTGTCTCCAATTTTTGTAGGAACATCCGTAATTACCTAGTGAATGATATCATTGCTACTCTAGGATTGATATCACTTTTCTTAGAGTTTCAGGATCACAAAAAAAAAAAATTGGATTATCTCTGTTTCCGTGAATTTTTTGGAATACTATTAACCGATTCCGTTTCGCCTCAAATTTTGTTGGTTACCAATTTTGTTGGCCCATTCGAAGAGACCTAGTGAACGACACTCATTGCTTCTCTAGGGCTGACGTTGCTTTTCAGAGTTTTGGGGTCATGTATGCAATAAGAATTCATGACTATCTCAACTTTTCGTGTGTATTATAATACTAGATAATTTAAGGCCCGTGATACGGGCCCAATATAATGAAAGGCCATTTACGGACTCGATATTACAATATTATATATATTTATAATAAAAATTTAATTAGTTTTCAAAAAGAAAAATTATTATGACATTTTCAAATAAACATGATAAGAAATAATAATAATAATAAAAAAAAAATATCACATGCTCCAGTGATTATTTTAACATCATGTCAAACATGTATATTCGAATTGAATAATTAATTTAATGATATTTTTTTCTATTTTATTTGAAAATTATTCAAGAGAATAGATTAAAATTACGAGTCTCAATATATTAACAATTTTCATAAACTATATGAAGCAATAAAATCTATTAATCCATCTATAGATTAATTTTGAATACACTTAAAATTTGTTTTATAGGTGTTTAACAAACAAAAATAATGACCTACTTGATGAAAATTAGAATGAATCCACATTCTTTACAAAGTAATAAAATGATGAAAAAAGTTATGACTTTATATCTTGTCTTTATATTCATTAAAATTAGGAGAATAATTTAGTATAGTAAGAATTTTTTTTCTAAATTAATTTATATACCTGATGAATGAATGTTTTACCTCAAATAATGAGAATTTAAAAATATTAAGAAAAGTTAATATAATATATATTGCAGTAATTTAACATGAAGTAGTTAAAATAATAATTTATATAACTTGCTTAAAATGATTTTAACTGATGTTAAAATAATAGTAATAAATAAATATATGTTTCTCAATAAATTATATAATGACATATATGTTACGTGAAGCTTTGGGATTATACATAAAAAGAGAAATCAAGTAAATTAGATACTTCAAAAATTATTATTACAATCCAAAAAGAAAAGCAACACCATGAAATTGAAAAATCTAAAGAGAACCAAAGGAAAGGACATAACATGCTCCGAAATTATTAAAAATTTTGTTCTTGAAGAGCTTGATCACTGGTTGCATTCCTTATGAATTATGCCTTTTGAGAATTGCAATTGTGATTGATATTGGATTTAACATGTTAACTGGACCATTATCATGTTCATTAGAGTGTTTGAAAAATGTGAATCATTTGAATTTTGCTGAAACTTTGTTATATGGACAAGTCCCAAAAGTGATGTGTTCGAAATAACGAATTTTACTTTTGTCTTATAATTATTTTACAAAAGTAGGGTCATTATGTAGAGAATTGATAAAAAATGAAGTTCTTAATGTTGAAAAAAATTGCATTATTGGTCTTCTTAATAAGAAATTTATACCGAAGTGTGTAATATTTATGATGCAAATTAGAAATAAAGGACGAAAAATGTATTGGTACAAGACATGAGAGGGGAGAGGATTGAGGAGTGAATGAAATGAAGAATGAGTTAGTGTCTATTTATTTGTGCCATAGTTAGTTCTAGAAAAATCTTATAATTTATAGTTTCTAAAATAATCATGTAACTTATGGAAGAAATTTAGTCACTTGAAAAAATATTTTGACAAATTTAAAAATAGAATTTATAGAATTTTAAATGAATTATATATGAAATGATCATATTATCCTCGATCGTCCTCAACTTCATATTTCTATATTTCTATTCTATATAATAAAGAAATATCAAATTTTGACCGGATAACTTTAAATTTAAATCAAACTTACATTAGTTCACTATTCAAAATAATATGTTTAAAATCAAATAAAGTAAAATTTTGATTATATAATTTAATGAAGAACTACTCTTTTATAATCTAGTAAACATTTTTAGTTTACTTTAAATGCAAATATACCATCCTATTCATTTTATTTGTAAAGTTACTTTTTAACATCTTTTAAAATATATTTTTAAAAATATTGAAACTAATTTTATTTATTCTTTAATATTCAATCTAATATATATTATTAATTTATCACACTTATTACTTTTCAGGTATATTAATTAGAGCCAAAATAAAAGTGAAAATAATTAATTATATTTTTAAATAATGAATTTTTATATTAAAGTAGGCATTTTTAGTAATTATAATGAATAAAAAAAATATTAAGAATTAAAGTAAAGTAATAGTAAAATAGAGTAATGAATAAATATCACAATAACTCATAAAAAAGTGAAGAAATAACAAAATGAGTTAATACTAATAATAATGACTGAAGATGTTTCTAGAACTATTTAGTTTTCTTGTTATCATTCTTGGTAGATTTTTGTTTGCATGAAGTTACATTTTTACCTTTGATCATCATTCACTTCATATATAGAAAGATGTTTCAAGAATTATTTATTTTTCTTGCTATCTCTCTTAATAGATGTTAGAATGAAATTACATTTTTATTCTTGGTCATCTTAAATGCAAAGATGTCATCCTATTCATTTTTATTTGTAAAGTTACTTTTTAACATCTTTTTCTTTAATTTCAATCTAATATATATTATTAATTTTATCACACTTATTTATTTTCAAGTATATTAATTAGAGCCAAAATAAAGGTGAAATTAATTAATTCATAATAATTTTTTATATTAAAAGTAGGCCTTTTTGATAAGCATAATGAATAGAAAAAAAATTAAGAATTAAATTAAAGTAATAGTAAAATAGAGTAATGAATAGATATCACAATAACTCACAAAAGAAAATGAAGTAATAACAAAATAAGTTAGTGGTAATAACAATAACTTAAGATGTTTGTAGAACTATTTAATTTTATTGTCATCATTCTTGGTAGATTTTTATTAGCGTGAAATTATATTTTTACCCTTGATCATTATTCACTTCATATATAGAAAAATGTTTCTAGAATTATTTATTATCTTTCTTAATAGATTTTTGTTAGAATAAAATTACATTTTTACCCTTGGTCATCCTCCCACTTCACTTTTCTATATAATAGAAATTTGTTTTTACTTCTTGTTCAAAACAAGTGTTAGTTTTCTAGAAATTTGTGTCTATATTTCCCCAAAAGAGTTTTAGATTATTTACATTTTTCTAAAGGGGACATCACAAGTATTATTGTATGGGGTTAGTCGTATAAAACTGATTAAACTCGACATTTCTAATACCTGCATACTTTAATGTGACACAAGAATATGTGTAGGAGCCATACATGGAAGAGCAACTCAATAAATAGCACAATTCTTGCAGTAATGTCATTTACAACACAATTTCTACTAATAAGAAACAGCAATAACTTACAAGTACAAAATTCCAGAAAAAAAAATCTTTTCTTTTGCCATTACCCGTCAGGATTGTCAATGGCAAAACCAGCTATCTCTAATGTTGTGGCGATGGAGGGGTATATGACATAACCAGGTAGACGGTGCTAAATACGTGCAAATTGCAACGTATAGAGCTGTGTTCCTGAGAACCCTGTTCGTATGAGCTTAAATCTGCACGTATAGAGCTGTGTTCCTGAGAACCCTGTTCGTATGAGCTTAAATCTGCACGTGCAATTTCTCCGGTACAATAGGTTCCTGAGAAAGTAACCCCAGGGAAGTTCTCCAAGAAAGGTGAGCCGTCTACATTAGGTTCACCAAAAAATAACTTGCCACGACCACAGCAAGCAAACATTATACCGCCAAACACAGGCTTCTTGTGCATAGCTACACCATTGCTATTAGTATGATCATCACATTCGTAGTTAAGAAGTTGCTTCAAATGTTTGAAGTTGTTTGCAACAGTGTTGCAAGAAGCACGCGCCAAATCAGAACTTGCATGGTAAAACCGAAAGGAGTCTCCACTTCTGATACCAACACCATGGACATACAGATACTCCTCATCACCTCTGCAAATTCTTACAATTAGTTACAGAAGTGAAGAGGACAACGAAAAGTGTACTAGACTATGAGCATAGTGGTTTCAACTAAAATTAACATGGCTTTCCACGTTAGCAGAAACAAACTTGGGTGAGGAGGACTCCCTATTGTCTCCAAGAACCATGTAAACTTCTTGGACAATAGTCCCTCTACCAGCATGTGCAAATCATCGCCTCAGGACACAAAAAAGGTAGTAAAGACAGAGAGCAGAACATTCAAACATCATAAGTGAAGACCAGAAACAGATAATCAAGTGTAACGATGCATTAATCACCTTAAAACCTCATGGAATTCATGCGTACTTATACAGCTTGGTTTTTCCTGGCCAATAGAGCATTTCCTTCTCTTCGTAACTCCAACATATAGAACTGGACAATTGTTATGACCTCCAAGCTGGAAAAATCAAATAATAGAGAAACATCTCAAGTCAGAGAATAAAGCGAATTTGTATGTAAAGAAATGGAACTTGGGCCCAATCTAACCCCACAAGCTAGTTCATGGGGTGAGGATTGCCCAAGACAATATAAAAAGACCAATTCCTCGTACCCACACCATTGTGGAAACTCAACACCTTCTCGCATTCCGTTAATATAAGATAGGGGCCCAACATCGAGTAAAATTGGGATGAGTCTGGCTCTAATGCCATGTAAAGAAATGGACCTTAGGCAAGGATTGTCCAACACCGTATATAAAGAAACCAGTTTCCCATCTTATGTGGAAACTCAATAATGTTCATGGGTTGACACACACACACATGATGTAGCATGTACACTAGGAGAGCAAAATATATCATCACTTAGACAGCTTCTAAGTTCTAAATGGCCAAGTAAAAAAATAATCTCCAACCCACAAGAAACCTTCACTTTCAAATTAGGCATTATAGAAAGATTAGTAAACCACTATGGAATCCGATTAACAAAAGCAAAAAAAAAAAATTGGTTCATCTCGAGGATTTTTATTTTTTTTTAGAAGTTTTATTATTCATATCTTATTTTATGCCTTTTGCAATTGTGCATGCAAAAATAGATCACATAATAAACGTACTTCTGTAAAACTTTTTATAGCCTTGATTTGTAAGGCCCGCATTCTTTGAGATTTACCAATGGAATTTGAAAATATGCAAAAACAGAATGATAGACTCTAATCATCCAAATATCTCCGATCTGTCATAATGCATCTCTCTAAACACATTGCATGCTCATCCCTGCTAAGGTGAGGCATCTGGCATTTGATGGATCTCCACGCAATTCTGAACTTAAAAGGCTTCACTATGGTGGAGGAATCAGAGGAAGAGGAAACGAGACTAGTTACACTACATATCTTGTAAGCATTTGATAGTCTCCTTTCTAAACAAACCAGCTGTAAATTATCAGAAACTAGCTAGTTAAAAGTTAGTGCTGAAACATTAACTCCAATTTACTTCACAAGATGTACTACCTTACCTCATCATAAATCTGATCTAAAATAGTCAGACCATCCAGACTTCCATGAACTGCTTCTTTTTTTGCAGTGAGCCAAGTGGAGTAGTCACTGGATCTCTCCCTAACAGAAACAGCTTTGTATGTAGGCCCAATCGATGAAATGCCAGTGGACAACATTACGTGAAACTGAGTTTCCCCAACACCTGTTTAAAGGGTCCGAGAAAATGATTGCCACGATTAACTCCCTTGACTTATAATATACTAAATTATACAAAGTAACGAGAATATTAACTAGAAGATAAGGAATCTAATATTTTAAACTATATTTACGGATATAACTGCTAAAAAAGCAGCGGCATGACACTAAAAAAACTGAGAATTTTCAAAAAGTAACAAAGGAAATGCACCTAAAAGATCATGAGCAACAACAAAGTTAAACGAGGATAAAATTTCATTTGAGAAAGCACATGGGGTAGCACTTACGGAAGTTATTCAGAAAAATACAGGTCAAATGTACTACACGGTGCTCAAGCTATAAATTTTTCAGAATACAATCGACTGATTTTGTTAGGACCAAATTTTCTAGGTCCATCGCAGCGACCTAGTGAACAATACATACTGTTTTTCAAGGACTGACATCACTACTTTCCATGAATTTTTGAAATATGATCCACCAATTCCGCAAGGCCCAAAATTTTGCAGGTCCATTCGAATAGACCCAGTGAACGATACTTAGTGCCTCTACCAAACTGACGTCGCTTTTTTTTTTGGAGTTTCGGGGTCACAACATAAGAATTTTGGATTATCTCAGTTTTTCACGTGTACTTATACATGAATATTTCGGAATATGATTGACTGACTTTGTTTGACCCTAAATTGTGGGTCCATTCAAAACAACATAATGAAAGAAACTCATTGCTTTTCCATGTTCGATGTTG
Source organism: Solanum chiquidenum (assembly GCA_029582725.1). Classification (NCBI taxonomy): domain Eukaryota; kingdom Viridiplantae; phylum Streptophyta; class Magnoliopsida; order Solanales; family Solanaceae; genus Solanum; species Solanum chiquidenum. Next base: position 1,501 of record JAJOOS010008161.1, on the reverse strand, counting down.
CTTTTTTTAGAATTTTGTAATCATGAAATGGGAATTCAATATTATCTCAGTTTTTATGTGTATTAGTCCATGACATTTTTTGGAATACGATTGACCAATAGAAACGACCTAAACAACGATACTCATTGTTTCTCAAGGAGCAACATCACTTCTTCTTTTTTGAGTTTCGGGGTCATGAAACAAGAATTCAAAATTATCTCAGTTTTTCATGTGTTAGTGTCCATGAAGTTTTTGAAAATATGATCGACTGACTTTATTTCGTTTCATTCTATTGATTGGTTCAAGAGTCATCATATTAGTGCCTTGGGGAAATGCCTTTGGCCCCAAATCTAGTGGGTCCATTCAATATGACCGACTCAACGATACTCATTGCTTTTCAAGGACCGGACGTCACTTTGAAATTTCGGGGTCACGAAACTTGAATTCACTATTCAGGATTATTTCAACTTTCGGTGTATATATTAGTCGATGAATTTTTTCGGAATACGATCGACAGAATCCATTTGGCCCCCAAATTTTTGTGGGTCCATTCAGATGACCTAGTAAACGATACCTTATTGCCTTTATAGGACCAACATTGCTTATTTTAGAGTAGGGTCACGAAACAAGACTTGAGGATTACCCTCATTCTAATCCAGAAAGGGAGGATCTATGGCTCGAACTTGCAGCTATTAGACGTATCTGGAACGAACAGTGGGTCATCGGTGGTGATTTCAATGTATGCAGATTTGAAAGTGAAAGGTATAACTGCATCAGAAGATCGAAAGCCATGAAAAGCTTCTCAGATACCATTCAAGATCTGAACTTAATTGACCTCCCTTTACAGGGTGCTTTCTATACTTGGTCCCGAGGAGAAGATTCTATTCAAGCTTCTAGAATAGACAGGTTTTTGATATCACCTGAATGGAGCGACACCTTTAAAGCTATAAAACAAATTGCTCTTCCAAAAGTCATGTCAGACCACAGACCTGTACTTCTGGAAAATGGTGACTGGGAAGACAATCCTTCCTATTTTAAATTTGAAATCATGTGGTTGCAAGAGGAAGGGTTTTTAGATAAAATTAAAGAATGGTGGCAGAACTACTCGATCAGGGGTAGTCCAGATTTTATTTTATCTCAGAAATTGAGGTGTCTTAAAAAAGATATCACCGACTGGAACAGAGAAATCTTTGGCAAGATGGAAACCAGAAAGAGCAAAGCACTGGATGAACTTATGGCTATTGAGCATGCAATCGAAAATAGGCTCCCATCCCAAGCAGAAAAAGAAAATATGATGGTCCTAAAAATGGAACTACAACAGATCGCTAAGGTGGAAGAAGTGTCATGGAGGCAAAAATCCAGGTGTTTATGGCTTAAGGAAGGTGATAGAAACACCAAATATTTCCAAAGGATTGCGAACTCCCGCAGGAGGAACAATCAGATTGATAAATTGAAGGTGGGAGATGAGATTATCGATGATAAAGATCAAATCAAGAATGAAATTCTTGACTTCTATCAAAAT
>JAJOOS010008160.1:0-12794 GCA_029582725.1 Solanum chiquidenum | reverse complement strand
ATTAAACTACGAAGTAAATGCAATAAAATTTGATTATTATAAAGAGAAACACATGAATACTAACAAAGAGAACAATTTTTTTTTTCCAGTTTTGAAGAAGGTTATACATAAAATCATTACGGACCATTTATTAATAAAATAATAGAATGTAAAAATTTATCCTAAAAAATTAATGTCTATTAGTACTTAAATAATTTTTAATTTTATATTACTTGGGTAAATATGATTGTAAAAGTTTATATTTGAATTGTTTCACAAAAATTGAAGATTTTTCACTATTATAAGTCGAATCATTATGATGAAATAAATGTAATAGATATAGTATTATATGAGTTATGCTCTCTCACAAATACATGTCAGTTGAATGCGATTATATAATCATGATCAATAATCGGATAATACAATTAGTCATGGTACATGTCAACAAAATAAAATAATATAAATCTAACAACAAAATAAAAAAAAACTAATGAGTGAAGTAAAGAAAAAAAAACGAGTAAAGTAAGAGAGAGAGAAAATAAGAAGGAAAAGTCAAAGAGTGGTTTTCTATTTTGGAGGGAAAACCACAAGTGGTTTTGTCACCTAAGGGTTATTTGGTCATTTCGCCGTGTCTTGCCAATTCATGCCAAAAAAGTGTCTTGCCATTTAGCACTACTCAAAATTTAAATATCCAACATAGTCTTAGAATTTTGTCGTATACCACAAATTATTTTTCATTTTCGCTATGGATTCTATTGACCATAAATTTATAACTTAACCTAAGAATCAATATTTTTTTTGTAATATTAGTAAATCTTATAATTGTGGTAAAATGTAGCCTAGAATAATATAGTATGATCCAAAGTAGTCTAATTTCAACTGATGAAAATTAATGAAGGATATATATATATCTATATATATCAATTTATTTTTTGCCTCTTTGTTTCTCAAACTTGTATGTGTTGTAGTTCTTCTTAATCCAAGAGGAGGGAAAGACAAAAAGGAAAGAGAACTGTAGAAAAAATTGAATTGAAAGAAAGTTTTTTTTTTTTTTATATCTAATCATTGATTTAATTTCTTCTTTTTGTTGATAGATTTGTTGAAACTTTTGATTTTTCTACAAACCTCAAAGGTTTTTTATTTTTACTAGAGAATAGAGTAGGTCTCCTCTTCTTCTTCATTTTGACTTTTTGATGGTAAACATTGTTGTTGTTCTATTTTTGCAGTATGAAATTGAGAAGCGATGTATATGGTTCATGCCATGGTGAATGGTAAGCTCTCTGTCTTTTCCTCATTTCTCTAACTGTGATATTATTTTATGTACGTGACTTGTTTTGATATTAATTTTTTTAATTTTTTGTATTGAATTATTGATAATTCAAGGTAAATTGGTGATATTTAGTTGTTATATGGTGAGTCGTGTGTTAGTTTGTCATCAGAAAATGTTAGATGCCATTTTTTTGTCATATCTAACGAATAGGTTTTTTGTTTTCTATCAATAAAAATTGTCAAGCAGAACTAAAAATAAAAATTAAATTGTTGCGCTTGTTTGGGTGGATCTTTTTCCAATTGAGAAAAAAAATGTGTGCACCCTCAAACATTTATTATTATTTTTTTATAAAAAAAAAATGGGAATAAGGGAAAGGGAAATACAAGATAGAGAATAAAACTATCACCAACAAGATGGAACCAACATAACTAATAAGATTCCTCTCAAATAACTATTAAATAGTTAAGTCAAGGGAATGGTCAATCGGAAATTGACACTATTATTTTATGCCATTGATATTATATTTTTATATTTATTTTGATAAATTTGTTATCTCATTAAATTAATTAATAGTAGAATCAATGGTCATTTTTCTATCTTTTTTGTATATACTAGGCAGTGATGGCCCGTGCAACAAACGTATCTATGGAATATGAAAGACTTTTATGGGCTAAATGTGTGTGGGCACAAACATATATGAAAGATTTTTGTTGGCACAATGCGCTTTATATAAATGGTTGGCAATCGTTTGTTTACATCGGATGCTATTTACGTACTGCTACATTTTGGCGCCTGGAAAAATGTACCTGCAGAAATTAAAGAGGAAAAAATGAATTTAGATTTAAAGTGGAATATTTATTTATGCAACTAAGTAAGTGGCATTTATTCTCCACTGCTTTATGGACTGTAGTAGTGCCTAAACAATTCAGTAGACCTTTCAGAGATGGGAGCAGCACAAAGAAAAGAAGCAACTCAAAATGTGGAGAAGAGTTTTTTTGTTCATTCTCTCAACTGTTTGGTTGAAGAGGAATAAAAGATGTTTTGGAAAAAAAGTCTTTTATCTTATTCTCTTCTTTTTTTTGTTCACGGAGAATCTAAGGCTGAACAGTCGAGATCAATAGGACTCTTAAGTAAAGTAGTAAGTTAGATTAAGACTTTGTTCAAAAGTCACTGATAATAAATTTAGCATTGTGAATTCACATAGCTTGTCCGAGTTGTAGCAATGCTGGTTAATTCAATTCATATACAAACAACCTTCTACAAGAGCAGAACACAAATAATGGAATAACAACCATGCTTGAAATATATATATATACCTAATCAAGACTTTGAATATCTGAAGCCTTAGATGCCGAAATAGCAATGTTCTCTTTTTTAAATAAAGTTAAATCCTTTGAGCTTCATCACCTTGTTCTTTCCTTAAATGTTTTTTTTATGGATTGATGCCTTGAGAACATTTTCTTCACAAGGAAAAGACAAGGTTGCAAATTTTGTGGTGACATAGCAATTATGCAGATAATGATATTACATAAGCGAGTTAGCAACAACATCAGTCAGTCATTATCGGACTATTTCATTTCAACATGTATTTTAAGGCTAACCAAAGGAAAACAAATAACACAATTAAGAATGCAGCGATGTACAGTCCAACTATGACTTTCCATGAAAGGGAGTTTCTTACTGACCAACCACCATTATATCCCTAGTAGAACGGCAATAATGTTGGAGTCTTTAAACAAAAACCTTATGTAAGCTGATATTGACAATCTCACTAACATGAATATTTAGTGCCTCGTTCAAGAGAAAATACTTGTTACCTCCTATTTTTTCTAAATTTCCCCAAACACATCCATTTCAGAGCAGGAGCCAGCTGAACATACTTGTTGAAAGCAAAGAGTGCAAAAGGAATTCATACAAGTAACCAATATCAGGGAAAAACTAACGTAAATTCCAGTGAAGTATAACCTATGGTCATCACTTACCTAGAAGGAAGAACGAAAGGTGAATGTGATGTCTCCCTCTTTCAATACAGCTTGAAAATCTTTAGCATCTGTAATTTTCTTGCTAGCCTGAGAGCAAAGAACGAATTTACGATTATAAGCAAAAGAGACAAGTGTGACAGAAGAAGAGCAAGAAATAGATATAAGGCTGACAAATGCTTAAATATAAACAAATTGTGATGAGAGAAGATTAATACATGTTTTGCACATACCTATCAAAGTGTAGAACTACTAAGACAAACACAGAGGAGAGCACCTTTTGAACTTACACAGACTTCAATTTGATGATCTGTTTAGCTGGCTTGCTTAACTTTTGTAGAAGTATCTTTCACTAATCGCTCTTGTGCCTGCATTTGAGAAAATCAGCACAAGTATCAAACATTTTTAAAAAAAAATTAATGTAGTAATACCCATTATAGAACTACAACCTAAAAGGTAGTTTCCATCTTTCATCTCATCAACACACTATAATTGTTGCTGCAGCATTAAGTTAGGCTTGGGATTACAAATATTGGACTGCATAGCTAAACAAGTTAAGTGAATTCTAGAATTATGATGAAGGAAACCAAATCAATTAGTACTATTATATATGACAAAAAAAATTGAAATTAGTGTATATTTATTATAGAATGATTATAATCTATCTTCAATGTTCTAGTGTCTAACGACTCTGGGATTTGGAATATCTAAACACCAACAAAGATTTTGTGTAGCCTAGAACGCGGATCCACTGTTCTTTGTCTTTCCAAGCAAAGTGTCTTTCGCCTCGTTTATTTTAGAAGCAAGGTAGTGATTACCTCCTGCATCTGGATGGTTAGCTACCATCACCTTCCTATGAGGTTCCGTCACTCTATCTGCTTCAGTGCTTTCCTTGTTGAAGATATTGATAATGAAATTCAGAAAGGAAAATGGAAGAGAAAGACTACTTGTGCTGCTGTTCTTATATATCAAATATCATTGTATTATACAAACACCAACAAATGATAGCATTAAACCATAGTCAAGAATCCGAAAAAATGTGGTGCAGGTTGAAGGAGGCATGGGAAAGATTCAAAGTGTTGTATAGGAGTTGAAACATCGACAAACCTTCAAACTCGGGGAGATGATTTAATTTGTGTATTACTTAAACAATATCTCATATAGCAACGTGTTAACATGAATGAGAGAACAGACCTGACTCCAAGAATTAAATCTGCTCATTTTAGGCTGAAAACCTCCTCCATAAAACTTGCGCATTCTCGCAGTGAGAGGTCTGACCTTGAAACATATGGAGCAGGAACTATAGCCACTCCTGCTACTAATGGCGCGGCCTGAAGCAAAATTTAGAATTACGTAAATTTCGAGTATAATCAACAGCAAACCCAAATAAAGAATGAGACACCAAGTTAAATTTTGTCTAACAACTTAAATCCAAATTAAGTTAAGAAATAGAGAAAATGCAATCTTCTCTAAATGCTAAGGTAATACAAAACTAATAAAAACTTCTAAGGCTCAATGCATGAAATTATAGAAAAAATTGTACATTCAGAGCAAACTAACCTGAGAAAAAATCACACCAAACATACCTGGGTGAACACCAGTAGCTCTAAATTGGGAATTTTAATTACACATTTTCACCTTTACACTCTTTGAAAAAATCACACCAAACATCACCTTTACACTCTTTGAAACAACTGGGGGTCTCAATTTGTGACACGACACAAGGCCTCATAGCAACATAACATGTGGAGAGCTTCAGTGATAAAGACTAAACTACCCTAAAACAATAAGCACACATGTTGAAACTAGGTATTTCTAATATAGTAGAAAAAAAAAAGTAGAATATATATATATATATATGGACATATATATTTCTTACATGATTATATACTATTCATACAACATTGATACATAACATATACATGGGGGGATTGTTGCTTGGCATATTTGTATATGAAACGCTAAAATAGATTATCTCACTTAATTATATACATCAAACAAATTTCAATTGAGATCGATGTGTATAATTAAATAAGATAATTTATTTTATGTGGTTAACTTAATTATCTAATAGATGTTTGAGAGTGCACACACAAGTTTATCAAAATTTTGAAGATATTATCATATGTTAGGTGCACAATTAAAAAAAATGATAGATTGAGTGTCTAAATTAAATTTACTGACAAATTTAATATTAGACGTTACAATTTGTGTGCATCTCAAATATTGCACTTGCTATCTCTAATAATTATACTTGTAGTAACTTTGCGTACCAAGATTTAGTAATGTGTGGAGTTATCGTCAATCTTTATTAGAATTTGAGCTCTGATCTCTCATGATTTCACCCACTTCATTTATTATTAAACCGCACTCTTGATTTTGTAGCAATGTATTTGAGTGGATACTTACGACTATGATTTTGATGTATTTATTTTTTTCTTTCAATTAGGTATGATCAATAACAAGTTCATGAAAGTTATTTGCGCCGAAGAGGAGATGGCAACCACATAGATGGTAAGCCGGAGCTGACAATAAATAATATGTTCTCTTATTTGAAAGAAGTTAAGGACCAAGTGAAAGTATAACATGTTCCTTGTGTTATGAATGACTTTAAGAGAAAAAGATTTGCTACTGCATTTTGCTTATTGTCATGATTCGTTTTATTTCTATTCTTATTTATGTGGGACTAATTATTTGATATTTCTCACAAGAATTGATGTTGTTGGTGTCATAGCAAGAGTGAAAGAATTATTTATAGGACATTTTAGTTTGATCCTTGGATGAAATCATTTCTTGCTCAAAGGCTATGAAATAGATTTGGAACAAGCACTTAGTTTAATGAAGAAGACGAAAAGAAAATAGGTTCGGAACAAGCACTTAGTTTAATGAACAAAAAATTGTTCCAGTTCTATTATCTTATGATTTTAATAATAAAAGATGTCTTTCTTCCATAAAAGACTTTAGTTTTAACTTAATGTCTTATGATTTCTTGCAAGAAATGTTTAGAAAATGACCATGAATAGAAATCCTTCCAAGATATTCTATTCATGGGTAAAAAAGAGTGCAAGGACGTTAAAGATATATATCATAAAGTGATAAAATATTTTTAGTTTGAATATATAGATATTATAGACGATTTTTATGTTCTTGTTTGTTACTGCGTACTATTTTTTTATATATGTAGGTTGTAGTACTTCTCAATGACCATCCAAATCTACTGTCAAAATTCTTGACAGATTTTTCACAAAATTACAAAAAGAGTTAATAATTTTTTCCGCAAAGGATCACTTTGTCATGGAACAAAATTCTTGAATGGAATTGATAGATTTAATTGGGTTGATCACAAATGACTAAGGTCACCCTTATTTATATGGGATGGGATGATTCAGATATTAAATGTTTAGAATATTTTGTTTTTTTCTACAAATATCTCCCTCAAATGTCTAATACTCTAGAAAATTTGGACTTTTTCCAAGAACAAAAATTCAACTTATTACTCTACAAAATTCTAGAAAGTTATACTAAATATTTAAGATTTTTTGTACCTTTAAAAAATCAACTTTATTTTCATAATTTAGTCCATTTAGTAGTTAAACTTAAAAAGTGTTAATTAGTTTGTTTGTTTTTTTCAGACTTGGTAAACATTTGTGATATATCCAATTCTGTAGTTAGCAAAGATGGAGTGAATCAAAACAGGTAAAAGAAATATTCAAAGCCTAAAGTAAGAATAGCAAGGAACAAATTATACAAGTGATAAGTGAAGAATGAGGGAATGAAAGAGATATATATAAACGAATTATTAAACCATTAACTTGGATCAATAATGCAAGGCTATATACTTCTGATTATTATCACGATTTGGTAATATTAATCGATCGAAATTGTAAAATTGAATCAAAATGATTAAATAAATCAATTTTTATTTGATTTGGTTAAAAAGTATTTGAATTAAACCGACAAATTATATACATATTTTTATAATTATATGTATGTTTTCATTAAAATTTATTTAAGAAATAAAAAAAAATCAAAACAAAAAAGTATCAAAAGGGTCATCTTTTTATAATTATATATATACATATTGAATAACTGATTGTTGATAAAAATAAGTTATTCAACACAAAGAGGACGGTTCTAGTTGCTCAAGATGATGCGAGACTAAATGACACTATAGAGTTGAACGTAATTGGAGTTTGGTACAAGAATTATAAGATCCAAAATAATATAAAGATAACTCTTTTTTTTTTAATGAATTGTTGTCTTCTTTCCCTTTAGAATGAATCATTTCTTTTACATGGTTAATAATTGAAAAACCGAATCAAAATTGATAACAACCAAATCGAGGTATAAAGTAACATGTTTCTCTCTCAAACATTTGGCCCAAGACTTGAAGACACGAAATCGTACACTCTAAACTGTAACAGTTCTTTGCTTGATTTAGCTTTCTCAGCATCAATAATAGACTCCACTAACTTAACATAATTCTCCAATTCCATTTCTATAATAAAATATAAAAAAATAAAAATAAATTATAATCAAATTCCTTCATATGCTTCACCTCTCAGAATATAAGGTCTTCCTCTCAATCAACATATTTACCAATGCGTCTTCACTCTCTGCCACAAAAAACACAAATAATGCAGACTTTTTCAGAATCCTCTTAAGTGTCGTTGCTTCCCCTTGTATATCCAATTCTTTAATCATATAATTGTTACGGTCTGAAATCTCAGGTCATGATGACACCAACTAACGTCCCACCGGTAGGTAAGCCAAATTCATAACCTGGAACCAGAAGTAAGTGGCCATCGATCACGTGAAAGAGAAACATATGAAATGCAAGGAACAATTATCACAAAAAAAAGAAATAGAGAGAATCAAATATACATAGCATATCCCCAATAACTGGTATCAATCGGTATTCGAGATATTAATCAAAATAGGAGTATAAAGTAAATACAAATATATATACAGAATCATCTCCAAATATAAATAACGAACAGAAGGAGAAGGACAACTCCAAACGCCAGTAGCTCACCCCAGTCTTCGAATCCAAAAGTTGTTTCGCACGAGGCACACATCAACAACGAAAACTCGTACTAGAATCTACAGGGTGCAGAAGTATAGTATGAGTACTTATAAGTGATACCGAGTAGGCATAGATGATAGACCAGCTGAGCTCCAAAGACAAAGCAAGTATAAATAACAGGTAAAGAAGGAGCATATAGTACAAGTAGCTAAATAACCGAGAACGCACGATAAAAGTAAGCAACGACAAGGAAAAATAATAAAGGAAGCAAGTAACTGAGACAAAGAAATGTACCCGGAGGCACTAGCCCAAAAAATTTATCACCACAATATTCTACTACAAAAGTCAAATAATCGAAGATATACTAACCATAACCATCACAAAACATCATAAAAGTCAATAGGTCAATCCAATCCAACTCAGTCAAAAGGTATCAAATATAAGAAAACAAGGGTGAATCAAGCCCTATCATATAAATTGTCGGTGATACTGTCACAAACAACACAATAATAATCAAGAATAACCTAATTGAACCCCATAAGCCCGAAAGGTACACAACATCAAACATAACCCAACGACCCCTTATATGACTGGCAGGTGCAAACAACAACCACTTATACTAATGATAGACGATGCTATAATTGTGAGTTCTCCAATAAAAACCAATATTAGTGCCATGTACCAAGCATATACACCTACCTCATGCCTCCAATACGCTAGGTAGGATCCATGCGGCTCCCACCTCCTGTTCAGTGGATCACACGGACGGAGGGACTCATAGGGAACTCTAGAAGTCCATTATAAATTATTGGTTCTGATTCAAGACTTTCACTATCGATCCTCTTGGATTTTCTCCGTCATGGTACCGGAGATATATATATATATATATATATATATATATATATATACTAGTTTTTGAAAACGTGTGTTGCACATTTGTCCCTTGTAATTACTACAAGATTTCTATATAATTAAAAAAAATGAATTTCATAATAGAAAATATGTGTGTATTTCACGCTACTTAGTATAAATATTTATAAATGATTTAAATACAGTATAAATAATTATTCATAAAATTAAGTAATCAAAAGAGAATGAGTGTAACACCAAATTAAAGCTTAACAATCTGATAATTATATCAAATAGTTTTAAGAAATTGTATCATTTTGATACGTAGATTTCACATGAGTTATTATTTGTGAAGATGTCATATAATGTTTGAAGAGAATATATATCAATATCTATTACAATATTATAGCATCACAATAAATTATACAACTTCAGATGTACATTATGTTCATCCCACAAATATTCGAAAACAAGATGAAATAGAGTAGACTAAAAACAATAAAATAGCTAATGAATTCTAAAATTTTTAACTAACAAAAATTCAAGAGAGAAACAATTCTAGATTAAAAGAATGGAGGAACTTCCTCAATAACTAACAAAAGCATAAATAGATTTACCTCTTTTTTGTTGCATGTGATGAACAATAACATCCTTCAACAATTATACATTAGAATAACTAAGTGTATGCATTAACATAAAGTGAATGTGATGAGCAATATAATTACATCCACCAATAATCATCCATCAACAATTATACATCGGAATAACAAAGTGTATGCATTAATATAAAGTGGTTTTGAAAATAATTTTTTGGTATATATAATTATAAGTCAGGAATTATAAAAGTCATTTAAAAATTGATGATATACATAACATTTATGAGAATTAGATTGGTTAAAGTTGGGCTATGTAAAGTTTCTGACTAAAATCTAAATATGTGTGCCATATTAAGATGTCTGGTAATTCAAAGGACATTTTGTTGTTTAATGTTTAAGGATATTTTAGTTTTTAAAGGATATAATGTACTGCCTTTTGTTGTTACGAAATAATTCATCTACCAAATTTAATTTTAGAATTTCGTGAATTAATTCTATCGAGAAATATAATGGATTAATACCATATAATTATTATTTAATATTTTATTAATTAGTTTTTTTAATAATAACACTTCATCTACCAAACTCCATTTTAGAATTCCGTGAATTGATTCTATCTAGAAATATAATGGATTAATACCATATACTCCCTCCGTCCCATTTTATATGTCATATTTTTACTTTGCACTTGCATTAAGAAATGATGTAACTTTACCCTTCTACCCTTATTTAATGTTTTCTTAAGTCAACTTTATAATAAATGATGAATACATTTTCAAGATTAATTAACTACTTTATCAAGGGTATAATAGGCAAAATATGGTAATTTATGCATAAATTTTATAAAATGACAAGTATTGTGGTCCAGCTATTTATAGAAAGGGATGACATATAAAATGGAATGGAGCGAGTAATAATTATTCCCTCCATTCCATATTAATTGAATTTTTGAGGTGTTTCACACTCTTTAAGAAAAGTAGATTAAAACATAAATTGAACATGGTTTTCCATTTTTACCCTTATTAATTATTGTCAAATTTATTGAAGTCATCACATTGAAAATCCAAATGAAGGGTAAAATTGAAAGAATATTTTAAAAATAGTCTTGAAGATTGAACAATTAAGTTAATTTGAAAAATGAAAAATACCTCAAAAATTCAATTAGTATGGAATGGAAGGAGTATTTAATATTTTATTAATTAGTTTGTTAAATAATATTTAAATTTAGTGAAGGGGTAAAATTGTAATCCAATTTTGAAGTTAAGATCTTTCCACTTATAATAATATTAAAATTAAAATAAATAAAATAATATATATATAAAAAATCAAATTAGTATAGAAAGGATCGGCAACTCTCTGACCGATAAAGTAAAAAGTGAGCACATCCTCGATGCCTCTTTATCTCAAAAGTCCACTTATCAGTTTTAAAGGTATTAGGACTCCCGTAAAAATCAGTTTTAAGAGTAAAAAGGGCATAACCATACTTTTCTCAAAATGGTGGTAAAATCAATGCATTTGTTGGGATCGTTTTACCGGTATTTTACCCTCGAGAAGTACTACATATCTATATGAAAGTCGTTTTACAGGTATTTTGCAAGAACAATTGAAGTGATTCAATTTTGAATATCATAAACAGAAAACAGAGAACCCACAACATGATTGATAGTAAGTCGTTTGCGTTCTGTGACTATAAATTATCTCGTTAAGATAAATTACTTTAAATATATAAAAATGAACTTTTTCGATAGATTAGGAAAAAAAAAAGTTAGCCGCATAAATTAAGACACATAAAATATTTAATTCAAGAATGTTGAAAGAACAAGAAAATACACTGCAATAATTCATTTATTTCATGCCCCTTTAATAATTCATTTATTTCATGCCCCTTTAATAATTCATTTATTTCATGCCCCTTTAATTGTTGATCTTCCTGCAATTCTTCCTGATTTCTCCCCTGAAACCTGTTAAAGGTGAAATATTTCCCATCTTAACCATAGACTTTGCGAAATGGTCGAAGAAAAGCTCATTGTTCTCTGCATATTGTTTCACAAGTGCTAGTGATTCTTGCTTAGTAACAAGAACTTGATCTGAGTTCAACAGTCCCTTTGAAGCCAACAAGTTCTTAAAGTAGCTATTGTCAAATTTTATCGGGGAGATGAAATCCAAGAAAAATAAGGTTTGGTCACCACCAGATCTTGGACACGTAGCACGCAATTGGACAGCATATGACTGTTCCAGTGTATAGTCTGGTAAACTGTTTCCTGACTGATTGTAAAGTCTCTGCCTAAAGCTGGTGCATCTTGCATTTCCAATTGTGTGGCTCCCTGCAGTACAAAATTAAGTGATAACTTGTTTACAAGTCATGTTAAAGGATATATAGTGCTCAAAAGGACATGTTGATATAAGTTGAATTTGTTAACGTCTATGTCCTCTTGGAAAACGAAAGAGAGAAAGTTTTACCAGATAAAGCTACAAGATCAACAATATCAAGCCCCTTCAACTTGAATTTAGTAAGAATGGTATTAAAAGTGTTGTTTGGAGCAGGGATAATATAGTTGGAGCCACTTAAACTGGCACCTCTGGAGTCTCTTCTTCCTAATGGCACCTCCCAGTTAGGATTAGTTAGTCATTTATGTTAGTAACTGAAGGTTCTAGAAGCTGAATGCCAGCTGTAACGTAGTTGTTGATTAGTTACTTTCCATTGTATAAATACACATGCTTGTACAGAAGTAAGATGATGAATTTTCTCCAAATTACTCAATTCTTCTTTTCTCATCCTTATGGATTGTGAGCATAGCTCAATGTGTTGTTCTATGCGTTAATCTCAACATGGTATCAGAGCCCAGCGCAAATTGATCGATAACTTCGTGATTCATCCACTCACACGCAGTACATTGCAGATACGTTGTTTTTCTTCTGTGTGTTTTTCATTTTTTTCTTGTTGAATTGTTGATCTATGATGGCGAATGATAATGGTGAGGAATCGAGTGATACTGATAGAAATCCTAATGGTATTGGGATTGAAAATGCCAACTCTTCCTTGTACATGCATCCCTCTGATAATCCAGGTGCAGCATTGGTACCAATTCCTTTCG
>JAJOOS010008159.1:0-44037 GCA_029582725.1 Solanum chiquidenum | reverse complement strand
GAAAGAAGACAACTTTTCAGAAAGGTCACAACACTTTTGAAAAGGCACAACCTTTCAAATGGTCACAACCCTTTAGAAAGGACACAACATTTCATAAAAGTCATAACTTTTCATAAAGGTCATAACCCTTTGGCATAGTCACAACCCTTCATTTCCTGTTCACACCTTTAAAACCCAACAACAGTCGTATTCAAGATGTGGGTTTGACTTGGCTGCAACAATTTTCTTCTGAAATAGGGTAGGAAATCAGAAGAATGTTTCAAGTATCTAAAATAACCATGCTCGCAGGGAGATAATACTGTAGATATATATTTCATGTTAAAATAACGGGAAATAAATATACAGAGACAAGATTGTAAGAACTACTTACAACTTTTTTGTATGCCTCTAATGCCAATTGAAGATTATTGTGATCCCGTCCCCTAGTCAGATGAAAGGAAGTGAAATATGCACATCCTAAAATATCTACCAACCAAATGAAGCTCAGTGAAGGACTTGAAAATTGGATTTATCAAAATGTTTATTATAGATAAAACTGTGTGCAATTACTAGTTAAAGATCTAAGTATAACATACATGATACACTTTATAGTAAAGCAGGACACTTGGATGTTTTCATAAGTATAGCATACACTTCATGGTTCTATGTACCAAAGTATATAATTTCTGCACCTTAATCTGTCTTAATTGTTATTTTATGCTACTTCTTAACTATAGCTAAACAATATGTGAAGGGTGAACACAATCATTGACACACACCAAGTAAACATTTAGTAAATTGGCAAAGCTGAGAGTGCTAAAGCAGAGAATCTCAGAGGTAAGTGATTAAAATTTAAAGCAGAGGTAAGTAAACATTTAGTAAATTGGCAAAGCTGTTCGCAGTCTTACATAAGCAAATTCCATCCATGTCGTCCAGAACGAGCGCCCTTTGGGCATATTTGATGCTTTGTTCGATGTGCTTGGCTGGATTTCAGAAACTATGAAATAGATATACAATCAGAGGAATAGATCAGCAGCAGCCACTAAGAAAACAAAAGTGAATATAGATGTTCTGAATTTTCTCCATGAGTTACTATTATTAACTTAATAAGAGACTGGAGAAATGTATTATACATTTGCTTTGATTTGTTAAAAGAAGATTCTAAATTGAAAATGGTAGAAATCATATTCAATTAAAAATCAGAATCCCAGACTAACAAAAATATGTAAGGTATCTAATTAAGGATAGAATTAGAACTTCAAAGACAGAGCTTCCAGTCCATAAAAACAGATGCAGAGCAAAAATATAGTGGGGAAAATACACTAACTTCTCCAAGTATCACTTCTAATTTTATAATCACCTAAGACAGAGTCTAACACACAAAACAAACTATGAAAACTACATTGAAATAAACAAAAGAATTACATTCACCTCGTGCAAACTTCAGTTCAAGGTCTGCAAGTTTATGTAAAATTATGCTATTTTCTTCAGCCTAAATCAAATAAAAGATGAAGAATCCATCAAATGAAGGGAGCATTTGAAGTTTAGAGAACGGAAAACTTAAGTACTGAAGAAGCAGCGAAATATAACCATTTCAAGGACAGTCTGATAGCATTTTTTAGCTCTATGGATATGCCCTTTCTTGACAAAGCAACTGCCGAGGCAATGCCAAGCATCCGGCAGACGTGGATTTAATTGAATCTGGTAGATAAAATTAAGGCACAGTGAGAAGGAAGCCAAACACAAATTCAACAATCAACAATACATTAAATATGTAGTTCTTCTTTCACTCACAGCTTTCAGTAGATGACGCTCTGCTTCCTCCTTATAAACATTAGGAATTGCATTATAAAACCTTCCTTTAAGATACTTGAACATTGCACGTTCATGATTTAATTCCCTCTTTTCTGCACGAATTCGTACCACTTAAACTCACTTGATAAATGAAATTAAATGCGTTTTTTACTTCTTTTGGATAATCCATACCTTGAGGAACTGATTCGAGGACTTCGATGCACAAACCAACTTGATGCTCGATGTCAGAGATTCTCTGTTGTTTACTTGATGGGAAATGCTGGTTTCCAAAACTGTAGACCCAATCCGTCAGTTTAGATAACTCTGAAATCCAATTCTGGTAGTTGAATTCTTTTAGATGAGCAGAAACTTCTTCAATTAGAGTGCTCATCTTCAATGGTGGATTTTGGAAGGCTGATGAAGCTCAACTGCAAACTGCAAATTCTGTAAGATATGGCGGTTATGGTTTACAGCTTTTGGGTGGGAAATTCTGTTTTTATCACACTTTCTTCATTTTACTATTTAAAGAAATTACCCTGACACCCCTAATACTTTTTGTATTCTCTTTTTTCACCCGTAACGTTTTAAGCTTAAAATCTCATATTTATTTACTTTTATATATATATATATATTCTACCAATCATTATAATCTTGCATAGCAAGCCACGAATGTTATTGGTATCTATGTATATTCTTAGGTCAGACCACATACTAAGGTTATTTAAATTTGAAACAAAATCGATAATTCAAATTGAAGAAAATGTTATTGATTTACTATTGGTTTAATGGTTCGATAACGATAAAAAAAATTCTTCGAATTATGGCTTCTATAATGATATAGTTTTT
Source organism: Solanum chiquidenum (assembly GCA_029582725.1). NCBI lineage: Eukaryota > Viridiplantae > Streptophyta > Magnoliopsida > Solanales > Solanaceae > Solanum > Solanum chiquidenum. Next base: position 41,418 of record JAJOOS010008159.1, on the reverse strand, counting down.
TTTATTAATGGGGTAATCGACAAACCAATCATAGTTGAGGAAAAATATTGTAGGTTCATTATATTTTTCTATTGAAATTGTGTAATAATGCAAAATCAGTTGGTTCCTTTTGTAAGAAACAATCCCTAAGCCAATACGTTAGAAAAATTAATTGGAGAATAACTTATAGCTTAGTTAGTTGGCTATCTAAATTTTTACCATGTTAGTACATGTTTGGTTTCTCCATCTTGTAATTCCCTTCACCGGCATCCAATTTTATTTTTTTTAAAACTGAAGAAGTGTTGAAAAATTTAATCAGCATGCACAAGATATTATTTAGTGAAATGACTTTAGAACACTCTACTTGAAAACTATATATGTTGTCCAAATGAAAATAAGAAGAATGAGAATAGAAGACCTCAATCTCAAAATATAAGTCCAATGCTTGTTTTGTGTTTCATCTTCTTTTTCGAGGCATAACACATAATTATATCATTTAACTTGACCTCATTTTATATTTATGGTCTCCAACTTTAGGTGTGCACAAATAAACACTTAAACTTGTATAAAATTATGCAAATAAACACACGTGTCCTACATGACAATTTGTGTCCTGCGTGTATTATGCCACATAGGATTATAAATGTTTTTTCAATTGGTTTAAAGTATCATTCCTTTTGCATTTTTGGTTTATTCCTGACTAGCACTTCATAGAGTCAAAGAAAGTCTTTTAACTTACCTTATTCAAATATTTAATAGTCAAATTATAAACCTACCCTTCCACGATGCCTCCGAGTGATTCTAATCTGATCAAATACGTAACCAACATAACCTTATGAATTTATAGACATTCATATTGTTATACTTCTATTTCAGACCCAAAAAGTCAACCCTAAGTATGCAAGGTCAAAATAGTAAATTGACAACAAAACTAGTTTATCCTTAGTTTCAGGAGTTCATGCGCAAGAAATCATCAAAAACTAATCACTAATTGTAACACCTCACTCTTTGAAAGAACTAGAATTTGTAAGAAACCGTTTTTGAAAATAAGCAAATTTGGTAAGTTTGACAAGTTAAGCTAAGTATGAGTTTTGGGTCAACTTCAAACGACTATAACTCCTAGTACATGATGAGTTAGGTGATCTAAAAGATATCGAATGAAAGGTCTTGGAATTATCTTTCTAACGCCACCGAGTTTGCTAGTTTTTAAGTTCGTAAGAGGGAGATATGCTCGTTTGAAGTCGGGCTGTCTGGATAAGGAAAGTCAACCGGATTTTAGAGGGGTATTTTGGTCTTTTCATTACCCAATTAATTTATTCCGTTTTTAGGAATATATTTGGGGTCTAAACTGAGTTAGTTCAGTTTACGCAATTAAGAATTAGGCTAGGACTTTGAGAGAGGAGAAAAGAGGAGAAAAGTCAAGGCGTTCTTGGAGATTTCTTGCGGAATCGAAGTCGTTTCGCCAAGGGTTGAACCCTAAAGGAGTATGTGAGACTTTCATAGCGTTGGGTTCATTCACCCACGCGCCAATCATGTTTAGTTCAGCGAAATTCGTTCTAGAAAGTTGAAAGTTGATGATTTTGAATTGTGTTCTTGAATAAATAGGCTTTCGTTCTTGAGTTAAATTGGGATTGTTGAGTTCTTGAGGAAATCGTGTCGATTCAAGAATCTTTTATGAATAGATTATTGTGTACATTTAGTGGGTATCTGAATCTAAAGAGAATTTGAGAAAAAGAATCGAATTTAGGCGAATTGGGGTTAGAAAATGAAGAAGGAAAAAGTCGGACAAATCTAGGTACCAGGTCTACGTCGCGGACCTGCTCCTCAGGATGGGAATTTTTTTCTCCGCGTCGCGGAGCGGTCACGGACCTTCTACCTCAAAATTTATTTCATGACCAAATATTTAAATGCATCTCCGCGTCGCGGACTTGCTTCCAGACAATGATTTCTTGATCGTTTCTTTTGTTTAACTATCTAAAAACACTCCTAAACATCACGAGATCTTTCCTATCACAAATCACAATCCTTGAATCCATAAATTCAAATTTAAGGAAAGTTAAGAGCCAAGTCTAGAAAGTTCTTAGAGTCCTTTCAAAAAATCTTTTGCCAATGCTTTAAAGTTGTTTTAAGACTTGAGTTTTAAGTTAAGTAAGAGTAACAAATGAAGTTCATTTCTTCAAAAAGAGTATATGGGAACTAAGTATTTCCAAAGAGTAAATGTTTTCACATTTAAACAAGAGAGGAAACACCGATTTTCAAGAGAGCCTTTGAGCTAGTTTTTGAGTAATTATCTCAAACCATAGAAAGAGTTTTTGTTTTTAAACATATGAGCTGAGTATTTTGGGAGTAGTATTGAGCACCGATGTGGGGACGAGTTCATAACAACTCAATGTCTCCATAAACCATGTAGCCAACGTGGGTAGAAAGGGTCATACTTTTAGATGATTCCTTAGTGCTTTTTAGCATAGACTAGCGGATCCACTTAGTTGAGGCGTTCTGTATCCCGGCAAGTTATAGGACAGTTCTGTCAGTGTGGGCGAGATGTTGTATATCATTACATAACTCATAGTGATGATTGTCGGTTAGAGAAACTCCCACAAAGTTATATTACTTTATTATATATGTATATTGAGTTGTTTCTTACTGTTTTAAATATTTTATATAAACTTCATCTTTACTGTTGTTTATTTCTGCATTGAGTTGGTTATCCATGAGTTGAGTTGAGGTAAGTGTTTCTTTCAGATTTCAGTTCAAGCTTATGTCGTGTTTAGTTTTCCTCTCACATGCTCGTACATTCAATGTACTGAAGCCATTTGGCTTGCATCGTTTTATGATGCAGATACAGGTAACCATGATCAACATCCAGCGCCTCGTTGATCCAATTGAGCACTCAGAGTCAGTTTGTGAGCCTCCTTGCTTTCCGAAGGATCCCTATTTACATTGCTTTAGTATTTTTAGTTGTTAGGATGATCGGGGGTCTTGTCCCGACATCCCTCATAGTTTAGAGGCTTCATAGACATCTAGTTAGTTCATTTGTCTTTACATTTTCATTCTGTTATGTTGAGACTTGAGTTTGCCTTATTGGCCAGTTGAATGTTTCCTTTACAACATTCTAGTTTATTACATGGATTTTTCTTTGTTGAGTAAAGTCTTCCGCTAAGAGTTAAGTCAGGCCAAGGGTTCGCTTGAGGCCATCAATGGTTCTCGAGTGCCAGTCCCGCCCAGGGTGTAGGCTCGGAGCGTGACACTAATCAACCCCAAAACGAATAAATTACCATTTTCTAGTCCTTGTATTAAAAGTTAAAAACCCCTCATTTAAGGATAAAACACAGGTACCCTCAAACTATGACCGATACACACAACATTATCAGTTAGTTTCTTTTATGAAGTAATGTAATCTATTGATGAAAGTGTCCAGCGTAACCAGATTTAAAAAAAAAAAATAGTATATTCATGAGACAAGAACCCTAGAGAATATGTAGATCTCTAGGGTTTTATATGAATAATAGAGTATACGTAGATCTTACCTTACCTTAAGAGGTAGAGATAATAGACCCTCGATTCCTTTTCTTCACTCTCAGTTTTGAATTATTTTTATCTCATAAAAAGGTACTGTGAAATGGCTTTTATATCCGCTTTTTACAATTTTGGTGAACACAATTGTTTTTGTTACCTCAAGTAATTACCACTTTCAATACTTATATTTATTTCCTTATTAACTTTTAGTTACCTCAATTAATTACCACTTCTAACTTCTAAAGAGTCATTCACCTATTTGTATTCTTTCAGTTCCCTCACCGGTAAACAACGTACAGCTACACAATTAAGTTCATGTAGAAATTAAATTTATACAAAAAAAAGTGTTCCACTAAGGGCATATTGGTCATTCAATTTTACATGATTCAATTTTTAATTTGGGGCTTCCCACTTATAATATAGTACTAGTTATTTAACACGTGTATTGTACGTGTATATCGAGTCTAATACACATATCTATAAGAATATAAAAACTATTAAAACTTTGAAATTGTTATAAAATCCATTGAATAGTGGACTGTCCATTTGATTTATTCATGAATTATTCATGTATGTATATTTCCAAGGTGATATGAACCTTTGTGGATAACTATATACCGACTAGTTTGAGGTGATATTTCAACACTATAAATACAAATATCATTCACCATTTGTGAGACACACTTGAATAGAAAAAAAGTCCTCTTCTTCATCTACATTTCTTGTCTTCTTATCTTTATATATATATTGTTGAGAGCTTGATTATATAACATGTTATCGATCAGCACGAAGTTCTAATTGAAATTCATTTCTATGCGTTGCGTTTATTCTGTTTGTTGGAACATGGTAAGTTGCTGATACTGCAAAATGCTAAGGTTGTATTTATTTGGTTGATGTCTCTATTTATCCAACTATTGAAAAGATTTCTTTGTGGATAAGGTATGCACATCAAACATATGGGAGTTTTCCCTTTGATTTGGATAAACTTATCTGCTATATTAAAAAAAAAAATCTTTGTCAAAGCTTGATTGGTGATATTTAAAAGGAACATCTCTCTACTATTAAGATTGGTGCTATGTTTGCCATGGACGTGAGACTTCTCAAGTCATGCAATTTTTTTATTTTTTTTTGAAATGCAATACTTTAAATTTTGAAGTTGGATTGGCTTAAAGTTTATAATTATTGGCGATGGTTATATATTTAAAAAGTTGAAGAGTAAGTTTTATTGTATTATGGAGCATTATATATCATTGTTTGAGGGTAAGGCGTTGGATTTAAGTTCCATCGCACCAAGAGGGTAAGATATCGATTTGAATCCCGATGCACCATACTGATAAGACATTTGGGTTAAAGTCCCAATGAATTATGGCCTATAATATTTTCTTATGGGCAAGACGTTGAGTTTCAAGTCTCAACGCGCTATATTGATGAAAAAATGATGATTGGGTAAATTAATATGCTCTTGATAAAAAAAAAAGGCATGAATATTTCCCAATTGATTTGCTCCATTCTCTTATGTGAATGTGATAGTAGTACATCATAAGTCAGAAAAATAGCGATGATTATTGTGGTTGTACGATGAATATGGGTATGAGAAAATATAAAATTATAATAGTCATCATTGTGGTTAAATGAAGAGCATTGTGGGCTCTCCGAATAGTCCTCCAAAACGTGAATGTAATGCTTACCATCAAAGTGGTATGACAAAGTTATTAGTACATTGTCGTTGGTGCAATTCAATTTGAAAATTTTGTAAATCCTCCATCAAAATAAATGAATACAAAGTGATAGTGCACTTGACCTTTTAAAAGGATGTTGAGGTGGATCAATAGATTTGATAAATTTCAAAGGTATGATAATGAACTTATAATACAAATTTATGAAGTACATGCAAATGATTGGTCCATATTCTTGAAGAGAATGTGACTAGTGATAAAAATCATGAATGCTCGACTATTCTGAAAGTGAATGAGTCAAGATGTGATAAGAATATTATGGATTAAATATATACCACAACTCACCTACGGGAGGTTTAAGAGAAATAAATAAATTTTATTTGACATAAATAATCAATTGTCGTGTACGTTTGTACGTCATAAATATTATGGTATGTTTATTGTGAACTACCAAAAATGCAAAAGAAAGAAGTAATTCTTAATTATCTATAAAGGTTGTTGCTATGACCAAAATAATATTATGGTGTGACAATACAAATTTGTCATTAATTGTGTACCTATGGTACGACAAAAGTGAAGTAAGAAACTTGTCTTTCCTGTAATAATTTTGACCATGACAATAATAATTTAATTTTCTCCTTGAAGGATATATTCACCATACGAATGGTGTCATGAACTATGAGATAGTACTCAAAATTAATTGTAACCTCTAAAGAGATATTGTGGTACTATCAGAGGAATAATATTGGTCTCAAAAAGAAACTTTTGAAGTTTCGAATGAATTGAAAAAAATTGAGCCTATAAATTACGAAAAGATTTAATATCTCCAGACTACGACAATCGAAGCGGGTTATAAATATTTATGTAAAAGGTTACCCGTCATACCTCTTATTTATTGTATACAAACATGTGCATACTGATGGAATCACATGCAAAAGTAAACTAGAATTTTATCGAAATAAAAATCAGTTGGCATAATCGGTTGACCATTCTGGTTTAAATGTAATGCAAAAGTAATTGGGAATTCATGTGATTATATATTGAAGAACTAAAAGATTCTTCAAAAATTCTCTTATGTTGCTTATTCTTATGATAAAATGATCATTGTACCAACTAAGGTTAGGATTGTATCCCCTGGAGTTTTGAAACTTATAACAAAAAAGGTGAATATGGACTCATTCGCCTACCATGTGGACCGTATGCAATTATATGATTTTGATAATTGCATTTATGGGGTGGTCACATGTGTATTGATATCAACTTACAAATTGACTTTTGTAGGGTCATTTGCTCGAATTGTTAGATCAAGTGCACGTTTTTTATATTGCCGATTGGTTTAGCAGAAATTGTATGCCTTTAATTATAACTAAATCAATGGTTACAAGAAAAAATATCACAATTTTTTTTTGGTATGAGATGAATTTATTTAACATGTAGCAACACTTGTATGCATTAAGCCAACAAAGGTCCTCTATAAAATTGGTTCAGGGTCAGGAACTAAATAATTTTAATCTAAAATAATGAATGTGTGGTTATGATTTACTAACCCTATGTTATAATTTCTTTGAAGGACAAAGTCTATGATACGCCTGAAGCATGGTAGACCAATTGATTCCAAATATAAAGTTTCTTAAAGAAAGGAAAGGAGCAACTGATCAAGATGATCATGATAATGAGGTAAGTGCTTTAAAGGAGCAGGACAACATAACACTTCATAAAACCTTGACAAAGGAGGTACCAGAAATGATGAAAAATGAAAAGATCTCGATAAGTTATGTCATATTGGAATTGATATCAAATAATTGTCAACGGTATCTTTGATATGAAGTAGCGCTCAATGATATAAATGGTGGCAAGGATCTTGAATTCAAATCTGTCATATAATATGAACAAATAAATGATTGTCCAAATGAAATGCACAATTCAAGTATATTTTGTTTCACTTAGAAAAATAACGTTTTGAACTAATAGTCCATAGATCAAGGTATAATGTCACTGGGGTACTAATAAATTATTATACGGTAGTATAATCGTAAGATATGAAGTACGGCTTGTGCCTTGGGGCATAAAGGTTTTTAGCAAAAGTCAAAACATTATTGAAGATGTTTTCTCCTATGGTGGATGCAATGAGATTTATTTTGATCTGACAATATATGAAAACTTGAATGCATATAATGAATAATTTTCATGTATAGCTAGACAATGAGAGTTATATGCAAACCCTTGAAGCAATCAAGATGTCTGAAACATATAAAGTTTGAAAGAAACTTTTTCAGTAAAGCTTTAAGAATCCGCATATGGATTGAAATAATCAATGAAGAAAGAGTACAAAAGAGACCCTATTTTAATTTTTCCTTGCAAAAAGGCCGGGATCTAAATTGTCACGATCCAAAGTAGATCCTAGGCGTAACATGGCGTATAGGACCTCGAGAGGCCCTACACAAGCCACTTAGTATACATCATACAAGATAATAGAAGTAAAGAGTTTAAAAGATAGCATTTCACACAAACGAGTTTGACAAAGCAGAAGTCTAAACATAAGTCTCAAAGTCATCTATTACATCATCAAAAAAGTGATTGAGACGTAACCCATAAATCACATACAAAGTCTGAAAATGAAAATGACATGAAAGCAATAAAAATCATTGTCCCTCGGATCATCAGGACTCGTCAATCTTCAAAAGCTCAAAAGGGTTAACTAACCACGAGTATGGGGAATAGGAGCGCCAGACCCTATATTAGTGAAACAATGTAGGCACAAGTATGCATTATTACATGAAATGTACCAAGTATGATAACAATGCATAAGAGTTATGAAATCACGCTAAAAGGACTTTATATGACATTCAATGACCAGACTAAATCATAAAATAACAAGTTAGAAAACATAAGTCATAAGTGAGGTCAATGCAAGCTAAACATCTTATGAAAACACTTGTGAGATACTTTAGAAAGTAACCTTAGTATATACCTTTAACCGACATAGACCATGAGAGTTATAACATAGAATTTGATGTCTATCCCACACGAAAAAGAGATGTCCTTACTTGCCAAGGTAAGAATCATAAACTAGAGTTAAAGTGGATTCCCTAGCTAATGTCTATCTAAGACAAACCTTTGGTGGCACAGAGTTATGGGATAGGGATATTGCTACTGGAAACCCGGTCTTTAATTACGGGAGAGCTTCCACCTCAATATCCTCTCGGTGCTAAGTATAAATCCCACAGAATAGTCATAAATCATACTCCCTCTATCCCAATTTATGTGACTTACTTTCCTTTTTAGTCAGTTCCAAAAAGAATGACACATTTCTATATTAAGTAAAAATTTGACTATAAAATATCTATTTTACCCTTAATGAAATGATTTACAGCCACATAAATTTATAACATTCATTTTAGACCACAAGTTTTAAAAGTCTTCCTTTCTTTCTTAAACTCCGTGCCGAGTCAAACTACCTCACATAAAATGGGACGGAGGGAGTAATTCATTTCATCATCCATGGAAAGACACAATTAAGCAACCAATCCAAGCTAAAGTTCATTTAGAATAGCTCCTTAATCTTGATTAAACTTAGCTGAGAAAACCTTTCAACCTTATAAATCCTTTTATGAGAAAAATCCTTTCACAATCATGTTTTGAGTAGTATGTGAGAAATCCTTTCACAACAACAACTATAATATCGATGTTTTACTCTCAAAGAAACCTTAAATCACTTATATCAATTTCATAAAGAAACATGCATATCTTAATAAATTCATCTTTCATAGTTCATAAGCTTCATCATATAATCATAGTCTAGAAATCATGGATCATGCAGTGGTTCATGTGAGTTTAACTTAAAACACATAATTACTTCAATTCATGCATAAAAGGATAGAAACAATCAATTAGATCATAATTGAAAAGAACCCATGAAGATTGAATAAAATCCTAACTTTGATTGGAGGAACTAAATTGTAAAATTGGAGAATATAGGAACCCTATGGAGGAAAGGAATCCATAGGTGAATATCATCATACCTTAGCAATCAATGGTGAATTGGAGCTCTTCAAGCCAAATCCTAGCTTTCTCCTTCCTTAGTTCTTGAGGGAAATTTGGGGGATGATCTTGGAGGGGATTTAGGAATTTTAGAAAAGTGATTTAAAATAGGTAGTTTTTAGGCTTAGAAGACTTATATAGGGCCTAGGATTAGGATCAAAATGACCTATTTTAGGCATTAATCAATTAGGAAAAAGACTAAAAAAATCCTTAAAAATAACTGTCGACCCATATCTAAGCTTTTACGGACCGGACTGGTCAACCGTACATAGGTACAAAGTGTAACATCTCGCAATTTGAAATAACTAGGAAGAAGCAAATTATTGGAAATAGTCATTTTTGGAAAGAATGAAAATCTGGAAATTTGTTTAAGTTAGGAAAAGTTGAGTTTTGGTCAACTTCAAACGGCCATAACTCCTAGCTCAAGATGAGTTATGTGTACTTCCATACATGGTTGAAATGATCTTTCCAACACCGCCAAGTTTGCGCGATTCCGAGTTTGTATGAGTAAGTTATGCCCTTGGGAAGTTGGGCGGTTGGATTAAGGAAAGTCTAATCCGGATTTTGGAAGGGTAATTTAGTATTTTCCTTACCTAATTATTATAATTCGTTTTAGAATTTTAATTGGGGTAAAGTCATATTTTAGTCAGTTTTAGAAAAGTGAATTTTACGCTAGGGCTTGGAGAAGAGGAGAAAAGAGGAGAAAGGAGAAGAACGTTCAAGATTCGTCGATTTCGTCAAAGATAGCTTGTGGATTTCGTCGGGGCTGATCCCTAAAAGGTATGTGAGATTACATAGCGTTGGTTTAGTTCACCCATGCGCAAATAATGATTCAATTCAGCAAAATATATGTGATTTGAAAGTAAATCCTTTGAGTTCTTGAAGAAATTCGTTTGAATTCTGGTGGGTTATTTTGTTGAAGTTTCTTGTGATTTGATTCATGTTTCTGGGTGTAATTTTGGTTTGAATCTATCATATATTGAGGGTATAAATGATACTAAGTGTTTTGGGAAAGAACCATTGAAGTTTAGAGGGTTTAGAGTTGAAAAACAGAGAAGAAAAGTCGTCAAACACCTGGGGAAGGGGGTGGGGCGTTGCGCCAGCCAGCGCGCCCCAAAGCAGTCCCTGAATGTGGGGCTCTAGGGAGACGCGCCAGCCAGAGCGCCCCAACTTTTTCTCTGAATATTGAGGGCTGGCGCCCCGCGCCTCTCAGAGCGCCATGGACGCTAGTTCTTCCCATTCTTCCCCTATCTTTTCGTACTAGTTCCTTAGCAATGTACCTATGATTTCTAGTTGATTTCAGCACTCTAAGGTACATCTAAACATCATGTAATCATCCATAAACATGATATCATGAACCTTGAATTCATAATTCAATTCAAGAAAAGTTAGGATCAAAGTCAAGAGAAGTTAAGAGTCAAGTCTAGAAGTTAAAGAGTAAGTCAAACCAAAGTTTATAAAGTTTTCAAAAGTTTTTAACGAATGTTTTAAATTTGTTTTAAGACTTAAGTTTCAAGTTAAGCAAAGAGTAAAGAGTTGAGTTCATTTCTCAAAAATCTATAAGGGAACTAAGTATTCCCAAAGAGTTTATAAATGTTTTCACATTTGAGCGACAAAAGGGAACATCGATTCCAAGAGAGCTTTTAAGCTAAGTTTTGAGTAATTATCTCAAACCAAAGAAAGAGTTTTATTTTTTACAAACACATGAGCTAAGTATATTTTAGGAGTAGTATTGAGCACCGATATGGGGTTGCGAGTTCATATTAACTCAAGTCTCCATAAACCATGTAGCCATCATGGTAGAAAAGGGTCATACTTTTTAGATGAATCCTTTACGCATAAGCTAGTGGATCCACTAAGTTAAGATAAATCCTATACTGATGGAAAGGTATAGGATAGTCCTTGGTAGCGTGAGGTAAAGTGTTGTATCACCACATTGGCTCATAGTGGTGGTTGTCGGTTAGAGAATCTCCCCTAGAAATTATATTATTTTCTTATATGAGTAAAGTCGAGTTTGTTATTGCATTTTCGTTAATGAACTAAGTTGCTTTTACTATTTTATAAAGATTTTCATTTATTGCATGTGTTTCATTGCTTTATTCTAAGTTAAGTTTATTTATGAGTTGAGAAGAGTCAAGGTAAGTGTTTCTTTCATAATTCCTTTCAAGCCTATGTCTTGTTTTAGCATTCCAACTCGCATACTTGTACATTCAATGTACTGATGCCAGTTGGTCTGCATCATGTTATGATGCAGACGCAGGTAACCAGGATCATCATCCAGCGCCTCGTTGATCCAGTTGAGCACTCAGGGTCTGTTGGTGAGCCTCCTTGTATTCTGGAGGACTCCTTTTATCTTCTTTCAGTATTAGATAGTTCTTTAGGATGTCGTGGACCTGTCCCATCATCCATATCAATTGTTTTAGAGGCTTCATAGACAATTAGCAGTCAAATTTCATTACATTATCAGTTTATATGTTAAGACTTGAGTTGCCATTTTGGCCAAGTTGAATGTTGACTTTTAAACATTCTAAGTTATTTTACTAAGCTATTTGAGTAAGTTCATTTGATCATTGTAAAATGCTTAAAGTCTTCCGCTGAGTCAGTAAGTCAGGTCAAGGGTTCGCTTGAGGCAAGCAATGGTCTTCGAGTGCTAGTCACGCTCAGGGTGTAGGCTCTGGGCGTGAAAAACTTAGTATCAGAGCACAAAGTTCAAGAGTCCTAGGGAGACTATGAAGCCGTGTCTGTAGAGTCCTATTTATCGGTGTGAAGTGCGCCACATCTATAATTAGGAGGCTGCAACATTTAGGAAAATTTCTCACTTCTTTCACACTCATTTCGTGCGTTAGAGTTTGATCTCTAAAAAGTTTCCCGCTAATTCGTGCTTGCGCATAATCGATTTTGAGTTGACCTATGGTCGAGAGTGCCTTCATGAGGCATTTCTTTCCTCGTGAGCTAAGAGAAGCAAAATGATGGTTACTGACATGAGGAGTAGGATAAGTTTTCAGATAATCATGCCTCCAAGAAGAACATTTAGAGGTCGTCCTGCTAGGAGAAATATTGAGGAACAAGGGTTACCTAATGCACTAGAAGTGCAACCCCAAGGAGAGGTCACCAAGGCTGTATTCTGTGAAGCTATTCGGATGTTAAGTTAAGTTGCGACCTATCTAGTTGGACAGAGAGATAATCGACAGGAAGTGGCTGATACTTCAAGGATCCGTGAGCTTTTAAGGATGAAACCACCAAGCTTCACAGGTTCAAGTGTCACTGAGGATCTGGAGAACTTCATTGAGGAGCTGAAAAGGGTATTTGATGTGATGCATGTTGCTGATGCGGAAAGGGTGGAACTAGCTGCATACCAAATGAAGGGTGCCACTAGAATCTGGTTCGACCAATGGAAAAAGAATAGGGCTGAGGATGCACCAATAGTGAGTTGGGTTGTGTTTGAGAGTGCTCTCATGGGACGTTTCTTTCCTCGTGAGTTGCGAGAGGCAAAGATAAGAGAGTTTCTCACCATTAATCCGGAGTCTATGAGTGCTCATGAGTATAGTCTGAAGTTCACACAACTTTCCCGCTATGCTTCGGAGACGGTTTTTGACATGAGGAGTAGGATGAGTTTATTTGTTGCTGGGTTGTCTCGTCAGTCAAGCAAGCAAGGCAAGGCAACTATGTGGATAAGGGATATGGACCTAGCAAGGCTTATGATCCATGTACAACAAGTTGAGGAGGATAAGTTGAAGGATAGAGAAGAGTTTAAGAATAAGAGGGCTAAGATATCAGGGAACGAGTTCATGCAGCAAAAGAGTAATGTCAATCGGTCATCCCTCCAACAGAAACAGAAGGGACCTGCTCCATCATTTGCTAGTGCACTTGCACCTAGAAACAAATGTGAGTATAATGGCCAGAATTCGCAAAACTTCAAGGCTAAATCCGCCCAGTCTCAAGGTAGTGTGGCGCAAGGAAGTAACTGGGCTCCTGCATGTGCTAGGTGTGGTAGAACCCACTCAGATAAGTGTCGTGATGACAGGTTGCTCAAGTGTGGACAAGAGTGTCATTTTATGAGAGAGTGTCCTAGGGACATGCAAGGTAGTGGAAATCAGGTCTATAGAGCCCAATCTTCATCAGTTGCTCCACCAGACAGAGCTGCACCTAGAGGGACTACTTCCGATACTGGCGGGGGAACAAACCGCTTATATGCTATCAACAGTCGCCAAGAGCAAAACGATTTGCCAGATGTCGTCACTGGTATGATCCAAGTATTTGACTTTACTGTTTATGCTTTGCTAGATCCAGGAGCGATTTTATATTTTGTAACCATTTATGTTGCAAATAAGTTTGATATCATTCCTGAGTAACTTAGTGAACCTTTCTGTGTTTCTACACATGTTGGGGAGTCTATTCTAGCAAAAAAAGTCTATCGTGATTGTCCCGTTTCCATCAATCACAAGAGCACCATGGCTGAATTAGTTGAGTTAGACATGGTAGATTTCGATGTCGTTCTAGGTATGGATTGGCTTCATGCCTCTTATGCCTTCGTTGATTGTAGAACTCGAGTTGTCAAGTTTCATATTCCTAATGAGCCAGTCATAGAGTGGAGTAGTAATTCAGCAGCGCCTAAGGGTCATTTCATTTCGTACCTTAAGGCGAGAAAGTCACTTAGTCCAAGTTAATTACTCTAGTGTTGAGGTATCTCTCATTCAGTCAGTTCCTATAGTACAAGAGTTTCCAGAAGTCTTTCCAGATGATCTACCCGGAGTCCCTTCTGAGAGAGAAATATACTTCGGTATAGACCTTCTTCCAGATACTCGTCATATATCTATTCCTCCATATCAAATGGCACCAGCAGAGTTGAAAGAGCTTAAAGAGCAGTTAAATGATCTATTAGATAAGGGCTTCATTCGACCAAATGTCTCACCTTGGGGCACTCCGGTCTTAGTTGTGATGATGTTTTCGATCAGCTTTAGGATGCTTCTTGTTTTTCAAAGATAGACCTCAGATCAGGTTATCATCAGTTGAGAGTAAGGGAATGCGATATTCCAAAGACAACATTCAGGACCCGTTATGGTCATTATGAGTTCTTGGTCATGTCCTTTGGTTTGACTAATGCACCAGCATCGTTCATGGACCTTATGAATAGAGTCTTCAAACCTTATTTAGATATGTTTGTTATCGTCTTCGTTGATGACATACTAATCTATTCAAGGAATGAAGAAAATCTTCCTAGTCATCTCAGAATAGTTCTCCAGACTTTGAAAGATAGAGAGTTGTATGCCAAGTTCTCTAAGTGTGAGTTTTGGCTTAAATCTATGGCATTCCTAGGCCACATTATATCTGGAGAGGGAATTAAAGTAGATACTAAAAAAATTGAGGTAGTGCAGAATTGGCCTAGACCCACATCTCCAACTGATATTAGGAGTTTCTTGGGTTTAGATGGCTATTATAGAAGGTTTGTAGAGGGGTTCTCGTCTATTTCGTCTCATTTGACCAAGTTGACTCAGAAGACAATTAAGTTTCAATGGTCTGAAACTTGTGAGAAAAGCTTTCAGGAATTGAAAAAGAAGTTGACTACTCACCCTTACATGCTTGTACATTCAATGTACTGACATCATTCGACATGTATCTTTTTATGATGCATATACAAGTAATCAGGGTCATCAACCGGTGCTCCGTTTATACCATTAGACTCCAGCTAACTTTGGTGAGCCTCCTTGCTTTCCAGAGGGATCCACATTTACCTTTCTACATTGTTAAGATGTCGTGGGTCTTTTCCCGACATGTCTCATAGTATTTAGAGGCTTCGTAGATAGTTAGATAGTTAGAAGTTGAAGAGTCTCTCCTTATTTCCCTTGTTGATGTTGTAAGACTTTGAGTCACTTAATTATGTTTATTTAAGCCTTTTTTTGTAACATCTCGCAAATTGAAAGAACTAGAAACAACTAGAATTAGAAAGAGTGATTTTTGGAAATAATAAAAATCTTGGAAATTGGTTAAGTTAAGTTTGAGTTTTTAGTCAACTTCAAACAACCATAACTCCTAGCTCAGGATGAGTTAGGTGTGCTTCCAGATATCGTAGGAAATATCTTGGAATAATCTTTGCAACACCGCTGAGTTTGCGCAATTCCGAGTTTGTATGAATGAGTTTTGCCCATTGGAAGTTGGGTTGTTCAAATAAGGAAAGTCCAATCCGGATTTTAGAAGGACATTATGGTCTTTCTACCACCCAATTAAGTTAATTCATTTTTAGCAATTAAATTGGGGTCTAAACTGAATTAGTTCAGTTTAGACAATTGAAAATTTACACTATGGTTTTCGGAGAAAGAACGCAAGAGGAGAAAGAGCAAAGTTCGTCGATCTTGAAGGTTTAGCTTGTGGATTTCAACAAAGGTTGATCCCTAAAGAGGTATGTGAGTTTTTCATAGCGTTGGGTCCTTTCACCCACGCGCCAATCATGTTAATTTCAGCGAAGTTTGTTCTAGAAAGTTGAAAGTTGATGAATCTTCTTTAAATTGTCCTTCGTTCTTGAGTTAGGTTGAGATTGAGGAGCTCCTTGAGGTTAAAATGTTGTTTCCTTGAGTTGTTTGAGTTAGATTCTTGTGTATACATATTGGGTATCTGAATCTAAAGGGGATTTGAGAAAAAGAACCGAGTTTAGGCGAATTGGGGTTAGAAAATGAAGATGGAACAAGTCGGGCAGAAACTGGGTACCAGGTCCGCGTCGCGGACCTATTCCTCAAAAGTGTAATTTTTTCCTTTGCGTTGCGCGAGGACATGAACCTCTCTGCCTCAAAAGTTATTTCGTGACCAAATATTTAAATGCGTTTCCGCGTCGCGGACCTACTTTCAGATAGTGATTTGTTGATCATTTCTCATGTTTAGCTAACTAAAATCATTCCTAAACATCATGAGATTTTTTCTATCACAAATCATAATCCTTGAATCCATAATTCAATTCAAGGAAAGTTAAGAGTCAAGTAAAGAGAAGTTAAGAGTTAAGTCAAGAGAAATTAAGAGTCAAGTCAAGAGAAGTTAAGAGTCAAGTCAAAAGAAGTCAAGAGTCAAGTTAAGAGAAGTTCATAAAGTTTTCCAAAAGTCTTTTACAAATGTTTTAACTTTGTTTTAAGACTTGAGTTTTGAGTTGAGTAAAGAGTAAAGTTTGAAGTGCATCTCTTCAAAAGAGTATATCGGGACTATGTATTTCCAAAGAGTAAATATTTTCACATTTAAACAAGAAAGTAAACTGAGATTTTCAAAAGAGCCTTTGAGTTAGTTTTCAGTAAAGAGTAATAGTAAAGTTCATTCTTCAAAGATTATTCGGAAACTAAGTATTCTCAAGAGTTAAAATGTTTTCACATTTGAACAAGAAAGGAAACTGAGATTGCTAAGAGAGATTTTAAGCGAAGTTTTTGAGTAATTATCTCAAACCAAAGAAAGAGTTTTGTTTTTACCAACATATGAGCTAAAGTATATTTTGGGAGTAGTATTGAGCACCGATATGGGGACGAGCTTGAGTTCAGATAACTCACGTCTCCATAAACCATGTAGCCATCATGGGTAGTAAAGGATCATACTTTTTAGATGACTCCTTAAGACGCTTTTAGCATAGACTAGTGGATCCACTTAGTTAAGTGTTCTATATGACGGCAAAGTATAGGACAGTTCTAGCAACGTGGACAAGACGTTGTATCACCACTTAGGCTCATAGTGGTGGTTGTCGATTAGAGAAACTCTCACATAAACTATATTACTTTATTATATGAGTAAAGTTGAGTTTGTTATTGCATTTTATTTAACGAACTAAGTTGTTTTCTACTGTTTTAAAAGCTTTCTATATATTGCATGTGTTCTATTGCTTTATATAAGTTATTCAGGAGTTGAGTAAATCCAAGGTAAGTGTTTCTTTTAAATTCTTTTCCAGCTTAAGTTATGGTTAGCAATCCAACTCGCATACTCGTACATTCAATGTACTGATGCCAGTTGGCCTGCATCTTATTATAATGAAGACGCACGTAACCAGGATCAGCATCATGTGCCTCGTTGATCCAGTTGAGCACTCAAAGTCAGTTGGTGAGCTTCCTAGCTTTCCGAAGGATCCTTTTTATTGCTTTCAGTATTTTAGTTCATTAGGATGTCGTGGGTCTTGTCCCGACGTCCATTTCAGTTGTTTAGAGGCTTCATAGACAGAGTCAGTGATGTTATTTCATGAGTCTTTTATTTTCCTTTTTAGTAAAGTTGAGACTTGAGTTGCCACTTTGGTAGTGAATGTTATTATAATACATTCTAAGTTATATTTTGAGCAGTTCAGTTTACTTGTTTTAAAAGTATTTATCTTGAGTAAAGTCTTCCGCAAAGTAAGTAAGCCAGGCTAAGGGTTCACTTGGGGCCATCAATGGTTCTCGAATGTCATACACGTCCAGGGTGTAGGCTCGAGGAGTAACAAACTTGGTATCAGTGCACTGAGTTCAAGAGTCCTAGTGAGTCTATGAAGTCGTGTTTGTAAAGTCCTAGTTATCGGTGTGAAGCGCGCCATATTTATAATTAAGAGGCTGCAACATTTAGGAAATTCCTTCACTTCTTTCATACTTATTTCATGCGTTAGAGTTTTATCTCTAAAAAGTTTCTTTCTAACTCGTGCTTGCGCATAATCAATTTTGAGCTGGTCTATGGTTGATAGTGCCTTCATGAGGCATTTCTTTCCTCGTGACCTAAGAGAAGCAAAAAGATGGTTGATGACATGAGGAGTAGGATCAGTTTATTCGTAGTTGGGTTGACTCATCTGTCAATTAAGGAAAGTAAGGCAGCCATGCTAATAGGTTACATGGGCATATCAAGGCTAATGATCCATGTGCAACTAGTTGAGAAGAATCAGCTGAAGGATCGAGAAGAGTTTGAGAATAAGAGGGCAGTAAAGGGGTAATGCGAACCGGTCTTCTTTCCAACATAAGCAGAAAGGACTGCTCAATCACCTGTTGGTGCACTTGCATCAAGGAACAAATGTGAGTACAATAGTCAGAATTCTCATAACTTCAGAGCTAGACTTGCGCATTCGCAAGGTAGTAAGGCACAAGGGGGTACTAAGTCTCCTGCATGTGCTAAGTGTGGTAGGAGCCACTCAGAGGTGTGTCGTGATGGCTCCACTAGTTGCTTCAAGTGTGGCTAGAACGATCATTTTATGAGAGAGTGTCCTAAGAGCAAACAGAGTAATGGTAATAGGGGCAATAGAGCCCAGTCTTCTTCAATTGCTCCACCAGATAGAGTTGCATCTAGATAAGCTACTTCAAGGGCAAGCGGAGAAGGAAACCGTCCGAGAGCAAGATGATTCGCCAAATGTTGTCACTAGTAGATCCAAGACTTCAATTTTGATGTTCTTCCTGAGCAACTTCTTGAGCCCTTCAGTGTTTCTACACCTAATGGTGAGTCTATTCTAGCAGAAATAGTCTATCGTGATTGTTCTATTTTCGTCAATCACAAGAGTACCATGGCTGATTTAGTTGAGTTAGACATGGTAGATTTTGATGTCATTCTAGGTATGGACTGGCTTCAGGCCTATTATGCATCAATAGATTGTAGAACTCGAGTAGTCAAGTTCTAGTTTCCCGTGAACCAGTTATAGAGTTGAAGAGCAGTTCAACAGTACCTAAGGGTCGTTTTATTTCATACCTTAAGGTAATAAAGTTAGTTTCCAAGGGGTGTGTCTATCACTTAGTCCGAGTTAATGACTCTAGTGTTGAGATACCTCATATTCAGTCAGTTTCAGTAGTAAAAGAGTTTCCAAAAGTCTTTCCAGATGATCTTCCCAGAGACTTTCCTGAGAGAGAAATAGTTTGATATAGATATTATTCATGATACTAGTCATATCTCTATTCCGCCATATAGCATGGCACCAACAGAGTTGAAAGAGTAAAAAGAGCATTTGAAAGATCTTTTAGAGAAAGCTTTCATTCTACCAAGTATCTCACCTTGGGGCGCTCCGATCCCATTTGTGAGGAAGAAAGATGGTTCCCTTAGGATGTGTATAGATTACAATCAGTTGAACAAAGTTACCATCAAGAATAAGTATCCTCTTCCAAGGATTGATGATATTTTTTATCAACTTCAGGGTGCCACATGTTTCTCTAAGATAGACCTCAGATCAGGCTACCATCAGTTAAGAGTAAGGGAATGTGATATTCCAAAGACAACATTCAGGACCCATTATGGTCATTATGAGTTCTTAGTTATGTCCTTTGGTTTGACCAATGCGCCTGCACCATTCATGGACCTTATGAATAGAGTATTCAAACCTTATTTAGATATGCTTGTTATCATCTTCATTGATGACATACTAATCTATTCGAGGAATGAGGAGGATCATGCTAGTCATCTCAAAATAGTTCTCCAGACTTTAAAAGATAAAGAGTTATATGCCAAGTTCTCTAAGTGTGAGTTTTGGCTTGAGTCTGTGGAATTCTTGGGCCACATAGTTTCTAGTGATGGAATTAAAGTTGATAATCAGAAAATAGAGACAGTACAGAAATGGCCTAGACCCACATCTCCAACTGATATTAGGAGTTTCTTGGGTTTGGCAGGATATTATAGAAGGTTCGTAAAGGGGTTCTCATCTATTTCGTCCCCTTTGACCAAGTTGACTCAGATAATAGTAAAGTTTCAATGGTCTGAAGCTTGTGAGAAAAGCTTTCAGGAATTGAAAAAGAGGTTGACTACTGCCCCAGTGTTGACCTTACCAGAAGGTACGCAAGGCTTTGTTGTATATTGTGATGCGTCTAGAGTTGGTTTGTGTTGTGTACTAATGCAGAATGGCAAAGTTATAGCTTATGCCTCTAGACAGTTAAAGGTTCATGAGAAGAATTACCCAACCTATGACTTAGAGTTGGCTGTTGTAGTTTTTGCTTTGAAAATATGGCGTCAGTATCTTTATGGTGTTCATGTGGATTGGTTCACCGATCGCAAGAGTCTTCAGTATGTGTTTAGTCAGAAAGAGTTTAATCTCAAACAAAGGAGGTGGTTGGAATTACTCAAGGATTATGACATGCATATTCTTTACCACCCAGGTAAGGCTAATGTTGTTGTTGATGCCTTGAGCAGGCTGTCTATGGGTAGTACCGCCCATTTTGAGAAAGGTAAGAAAGAGTTAGCGAAAGATGTGCATAGACTTGCACGCTTGGGAGTTCGACTAATGGATTCCACAGAAGGAAGAGTGGTGGTGATGAATGGGGGTTGAATCCTCATTAGTGTCAGAAGTAAAAGAGAAGCAAGACCAAGATCCTATTTTTGCTTGAATTAAAGGTAAATGTTCATAAGCAGAAAGTGATGGCTTTTGAACAAGGGGGAGATAGTGTTTTGAGTATAAAAATGGATTGTGTGATTGATTTCAAGGGTAATTGGGATGATCACCTACCTCTCATTAAGTTGCTTACAACAATAGTTTCCATTCTAGCATCCAGATAGCCTCTTACGAAGCTCTTTATGGGAGAAGATGCAGATCTCATATTGGATGGTTTGAAGTTGGCGAAGCTGGGTTAATAGGACCAGACTTAGTTCGTCAAGCTATGGAGAAAGTGAAAGTTATTCACGAGAGATTGAAAACAGCGCAGAGTTGTCAGAAATCCTACATTGATAGTAGGAGGAGGGAGTTAGAGTTTGAAGTAGATGATTGAGTTTACTTGAAAGTTTCACCCATGAAGGGTGTTATGAGATTTGGTAAGAATGGGAAGCTTAGTCGCCGGTATATTGGTCTTATAGAATATCCAAGAGGATTGACAATGTAGCTTATGAGTTAGAGCTACCACAAGAATTAGCAGCAGTCCATCCGGTGTTCCACACCTCCATGATGGAAAAATGTATAGGAGATCCTTCATTGAACATACGAACTGAAGATATTGGAATCAAGGGTAGCTTATCTCATTAGGAGATTCCACTTCAGATTCTAGATCGCCAAGTTCGCAAGTTGAGAACAAAAGAGGTAGCATCAGTCAAAGTTCTTTGGAGGAACCAGTTTGTTGAGGAAGCTACTTGGAAGCTGAGGAAGATATGAAGAAGATATATCCACATCTCTTCGAATCCGGAGAAGTTCCAAATTAAGGTATTAATCCTTTTCATGCCTTTTATTTATAAGATTAGCATGTTGTAATTGCATTGCTTGTTGGGTGTTTGAGCTGAATGTTAATGTTACACCCTTAGCCTACTAAGAGTAATTTCATTCGAGGATGAATGTTCCCAAAGGGGAGATATTGTAACATCTCGCAAATTGAAAGAACTAAAAAGAGCTAAAATTATAAAGAGTGATTTTTGGAAATAATAAATATCTAGAAAATTGGTTAAGTTAAGTTTGAGTTTTTGGTCAACTTCAAACGACCATAACTCCTATATCAAGATGAGTTAGGTGTGTTTCCAGATATAGTAGGAAAGATCTTGGAATAATCTTTACAAGGCCGTTGAGTTTGCGCGATTCCGAGTTCATATGAGTGAGTTATGCCCATTGGAAGTTAGGTTGTTCAAATAAGGAAAGTCCAATCCGGATTTTAGAAGGGCATTATGGTCTTTTCACCACCCAATTAAGTTAATCCGTTTTTAGCAATTAAATTGGGGTCTAAACTGAATTGTTTCAGTTTAGACAATTGGAAATTTGTGCAAGGGTTTTTAGAGAAAGAACGCAAGAGGAGAAAAGAGGAGAAAGAGCAAAGTTCGTCCTTCTTAAAGGTTTAGCTTGTGGATTTCGACAAGGGTTGATCCCTAAAGAGGTATGTGAGTCTTTCATAGCTTGGGTTCATTCACCCATGCGCCAAGCATGTTTATTTCAGCAAAGTTTGTTCTAGAAAGTTGAAAGTTGATGAGTATTGAATGGTGTTCTTTAAATTGGCCTTCGTTCTTGACTTAAGTTGAGATTGAGGAGTTCCTTGAGGTTAAAATATTGTTTCCTTGAGTTGTTTGAGTTAGATTCTTGTGTATACATACTGGGTATCTGAATCTAAAGGGAATTTGAGAAAAAGAACTGAGTTTAGGTGAATTGGGGTTAGAAAACGAAGAAGGAACAAGTCGGGCAGAAACTGGGTACCAGGTCCGCGACGCGGACCTGTTCCTCAAAAGTGTAATTTTTTCCATCGCGTCGCGCGAGGACACAAACCTCTCTGCCTCAAAAGTTATTTTGTGAACAAATATTTAAATGCGTCTCCGCGTCACGGACCTGCTTTCAGACAGTGATTTGTTGATCATTTCCCATATTTAGCTATCTAAAATCATTCCTAAACAACATGAGATCTTTCCTATCACAAATCATAATCCTTGAATCCATAATTCAATTCAAGGAAAGTTAAGAGTCAAGTTAAGAGAAGTTAAGAATCAAGTCAAGAGAAGTCAAGAGTCAAGTTAAGAGAAGTTCATAAAGTTTTCCAAAAGTCTTTTACAAATGTTTTAACTTTGTTTTAAGACTTGAGTTTGAGTTGAGTAAAGAGTAAAGTTTGAAGTGCATTTCTTCAAAAGAGTATATTGGGACTATGTATTCCCAAAGAGTAAATGTTTTCACATTTAAACAAGAAAGGAAACTGAGCTTTATAAAAGAACCTTTGAGATAGTTTTCAGTAAAAAGTAAAGAGTAAAGTTCATTCTTCAAAGATTATACGGGAACTAAGTATTCCCAAGTGTTAAAATGTTTACACAGTTGAGCAAGAAAGGAAACTGAAATTTTCAAGAGAGCTTTTAAGCGAAGTTTTTGAGTAATTATCTCTAACCAAAGAAAGAGTTTTGTTTTTACAAACATATGAGCTAAAGTATATTTTTGGAATAGTATTAAGCACCGATATGGGGACGAGCTTGAGTTCAGATAACTCACGTCTCCATAAACCATGTAGCCATCATGGGTAGTAAAGGATCATACTTTTTACATGACTCGTTAAGATGCTTTTAGCATAGACTAATGGATCCACTTAGTTAAGTGTTCTACATGACGAAAAAGTATAGGACAGTTCTGGCAGCGTGGGTAAGATGTTGTATCACCACTTAGCCTCATAGTGGTGGTTATCGATTAGAGAAACTCTCACAAAAACTATATTACTTTATTATATGAGTAAAGTTGAGTTTATTATTGCATTTTCTTTAACGAACTAAGTTGTTTTCTACTGTTTTAAAAGCTTTCTGTATATTGCATGTGTTTTATTGCTTTATATTGAGTTAAGTTATTCAGGAGTTTAGTAAAGCCAAGGTAAGTTGATAAGTGCTTATGTTCCTAGATGTTTTGATGATCTCCTCACAAGTGAAGGGACCTGGTCCTATGCAGAGTATGAAAACTCGTCCAGTTGTCAAAGTGTTGTACAACTGTAAAAGTTGTCTGCGTCAGAAAGTTGGTGAAGCTGCAGAGTACTTCACCAATCAGAAGCAATGAGGTAGCTTGTACGTTTGGTAATAACATTTCATGGTATATATCAAACAACAAACAACATTATTCAGCATTCATTCAAAGAGAGAGATTTCCAAGCTTCAAGAACAGCAAGGGACCTGATAGAAGTGCTTCGATTTGCTTTCTGTACCAACTGTATTTTGTTTACTTGTAATCGTGCTTACATTGTAAGATTTGTTTCGTTGTGATAAGAAACGTTTCAACTTGTATGAATCATTGTAAGAACTGGGTTAAGGGTAACTTAGTTTCTTACTCTAAAGTCAAGGCCGTCTTCAAGGAAGAACATTGCTCAACTCAACAACGGGACTTGATAGAGTAAAAAAGAGTCTTTGTTGTACTTATAGCTTTGTGTCTCATGTGCTTACATTGTAAATCTGATCCTAATCTATAAAGTATTCAGATCTTGTTTCGGTTTCTAAAAGTCTAAGTCATCTAGAGTTAGGTGATTTAGTGGGCAACATTGTTGTTGCTTAGTCAAAATCTAAATCGTCCAAAGGGTGGTGGTTTAGTGGGCGGTGTGGTATCCGCTTAGAAAAATCAATATTAATCGTGAGGGTTAGTATAGTGGGCAGTGTTGTATCTACTCTGGCTCAACTAAGTGATAGGAGATATTGCTTACTATGGAGATTAGCAGGCTAATCTCATTTTGTAAACTGGCTTTTACTTTTGCTTGGAGAAGATTAGTGAAAGCAGTTTGAAAAGTCCTGGCAAGCCAGGTCTTGGTTTTACTCCCTTGAGCAAGGAGGTTTCCACGTAAAACACTTGTGCAACCTTTACTTTCAGTATTTATTTTATTGTCTGTTAGTGTAACTGTGTTGAGGACCTGGTCCCATCGATATTGGTGGACGCATACATTCCAACAAGTGGTATCAGAGCAGGTGCTCTCTAGCTGGTTAACACCAAGAGAGACTCCTATGGAAAGAATGGTTGCTCCACTAAGATGGCAAGAAGGTCGGTCTTCAACAAGGCCACCCTTGTTTGATGGTCAGTATTATCGGTGGTGGAAACATTGCATGTTTGACTTCATAATGGCTGAAAACTATGAGTTGTGGGATGTTATTTGTGAGGGTCCCTATGTGCCATCTATAGAAGTAAAATATGGGGATGTCACAAGGCCCGTTGTCAAAATTCGACAGCAATACAATGAATTTGACAAACGGAAAGTTGAGAAAAATCACAAGGCTAAGAAGTTCTTAATGTGTGGAATCGGACCTAATGTATATAATCTGATTTCTTCGTGCGAATCAGCTAAAGAAATTTGGGATCTGCTGAGAACTACCTATGATGAAGCTGAGGAAACAAGGGCAGATCTGACTGGGGATGCTGATCAGCAGGGAGATGCAGAAAGGTATGAATCACTAGCCTCCAAGGTGTCACAATGTGAGAACCTTGAAGTAGATGAGCCCATGGACTATCTCACTCAAAAATTTCAAAAACTTGTGAGTAAACGTGGAGGTTCCATGAAGGAAAAAGCTCATGATAGCGCTACAAGCTCTAGTGGCATGTGTTACAAACGCGATCAACCATGTCACACCATAAGAGACTGTCATGTGCTTGAAGTTGATCACAAGGAAGTAAAAGACCAAGAGGGGGACTAGGTCCGTGCCAGCAGAAGCAGAAGAGAAACCTTTTTCTAGATGGTAAAGAGGGAGATGACTGCATGGGAAGACTCTTCGAGTGTTTCAGATGAAGCCTTTATGGCAAAATCTGATGATGAGGAAGATGAACAAGATGTAACCCTTTCTGATCTTAAACAAAACTTACATATTTACTGTGTTAAGAAGTTGAGAAGTCTAGACGTTGTTTTGATTGACTCTTTCATTAAGTTAACAACTGAAAATAATCTGATGAACAACAACCTAGATATCCTTCGGGAAGAAAAAGTAGCCTTGGTTGACCAAATGTCTGTTGTGGGAGAACAATTGATGGTTCTAGAAGCTGAAAATTTAGAACTTAGGGAAAAATTAAAGATGCTGAGTAAGAAATGTGGCAGCGGTAAGGGTGAGGCCAACAGCTTGCAAATCGAGCAAGAAACTAGTTTGAATATGGCTGAAACAAAACTTGCTATGGCCTTGGAGAGAAATAATCAGTTAGAGAGGGACTTGGTCCATGTCAAAGAAGAACTAAGCAAATCTCTCAAGTGGACCAACTCCTCAAAATTCCTTGCAAAGCTTACCAGTCAAGGTCAAAATGATAGGAAGGGGTTAGGAAATTCAAGCAAAAGTCCTTCTTACAATCTCCATGGCAAAGATGTGTCCATGTCTGATAGTTTGTCGTGTCTCCATTGTGGTCGCGATGGTCACTTGAAGAAGGATTGTCTAGCTTGGAAAAGGACCCAAGATAACCTCTCCAAATATTCTACGCAGAGGAACAGGAAGAAGAAGGGACCTGGTCAACAGAGCAACAAGCAGAAGAAGGGACCTGGTCGTGCTCCTGTTCCTACGTTGAAAAAAATCAATCTGCCTCACTGGACAAAAAATTCTCTTATCACTCAATTATTTGCTTACTGGGAACTCTAACTAAAGTGGGTTCCCAAGGATAACAAATGATATGGTATTCTTGTGAGAAGAAGAAGTAGCAGCAGTCAGCGTTGATTCATGAATAGCGGATGCTCAAGGCATGTGACTAGGAAACTGAAAATTTCTTCTCTCTCAAGGCACTTCAAGGTAGAGGTATCTCATTTGGCGATGGCAGAAAAGGTATGTTTTTTTTGTGAAGGCATGATTGGGAAATCTATGGAACACACTATTGAGAATGTGTACTATGTCAATGGTTGAAGTACAATCTTTTAAGTGTTTCATAGATTTGTGATGAATGAAATAAAGTTAAGTTCTTATCGGAAAGAACATGTGGTCACAAACTTGCTCTCTCGGGCGATCATTTGATAGAAAAGAGATGCAAGAACATGTGTATTGCTGATCTGATTGTTGTTCGTTGTGACAGTCTCACTTGCCTTAGTGCTCAAAGTGAGAATGTTGAGGTGTGACATGAAAGACGTGCTCTTGTAAATGTTTCTCTACTGCACAAACTTATGTCAAGGGACCTGGTCCTCGATATGCTCAAAATAAAATTTATCGATGACAAAGTTTGTGATGCTTGTGTTAAAAGGAAGCAGATCAAACCATTATTCAAGTGGAATATACATGCTTTAATTTTACAAAGGACTTTTGGGCTGAAATGGTGAATAGTACATGTTTTGTGACCAAAATGATGATATTGAGAAGTGTAATCTCAATGATGTTGAAAGAGTATTTGTGGGATACTCTTGCTCCAGCAAGGCTTATCTGGTGTATAAACAATGTGTTGAAGAGAGCATGCATGTGACTTTTGATGAGTCTGAGAAAATCGATGCTCATAAGGGAGACCATGAAATAGAGGAGCTAATCAAATAAAGGGAAAACAAGGCAATCCTAAATCCTGGAAGCCAACAGGTTGCAGAAGAAAATGGTGCGGATCTCACAGGAGTACCTGGTCCCTCTGTCACTACCCAGGGGACTTCTTCTCAAAGTCCAGAAGATGATGATACTGAATCTGATGCTGACAGAGAAGAAGAGATTACCAGAAAGTCTGGCTGGAAACATCAATCTTCATATCCACTAGACAATATCACCTCTGTACTTGACTCAGGAATTCAAACTAGGTCTAAATCAAGAAATCTAGTTGCACATTCAGCATTCATATCATCCATTGAACCCAAGAACATCAAGTAAGCTTTGAAGGATGTAGACTGGGTAACTTCAATGCAGGAGGAGCTTCATCAGTTTGAGAGAAGCAAGGTGTGGCACCTGGTCCCCAGACCACTTGACAGAACCATTACTGGGACCAGATGGGTCTTCAGAAACAAACTTGATGAGCATGGGATCATTACTAAAAATAAGTCAAGACTGGTGGTACAGTGTTACAACCAAGAAGAGGGAATTGATTATGATGAGACCTTTGAACCTGTAGCCAGAATGGAAGCCATCAGGATCTTAATAGCATTTGCCGCTCACATGGAATTCAAATTGTTTCAAATGGATGTCAAGAGTGCTTTCTTGAATGGGAATCTGAAGGAAGGGGTATATGTTAAGCAGCCCCCAGGCTTTGAAGATGCAGATCTACCCAAACATGTGCTAAAACTGGACAAGGCTTTGTATGGGTTAAAACAGGATCCCAAAGCTTGGTATGAACGCCTGTCAAAGTTTCTCCTCACCAATGGGTTCAAGAGAGGTAAAATTGATAATACATTATTCTTAAAATCCAGAGGTAAGGAATTGTTGATTGTGCAGGTATATGTGGATGATATCATATTTGGAGCCACTTCAGACTCACTGTGCAAAGAGTTTGTTGAATTGATGAGTAGTGATTTCAAAATGAGCATGATGGGGGGACTCACATTCTTTCTAGGCTTGCAGATCAAACAGTCCTCTCAAGGGACTTTAATATGCCAAGAGAAGTACATCAAAGAGCTACTCAAGAAATTCAATCTACTCGAAGCAAAGGTGTTGGACACTCCTATGAGCACAAGTGTGAAACTTGATATTGATGAAGATGGTGTGGAGGTAACTCAGACCATGTACATGGGAATCATTGGGTCACTTTTGTGCCTTACTGCAAGCAGGCCAGATATAGTGTTCAGCGTAGGGATGTGTGCAAGGTTTCAAGCAGCACCAAAGGAGTCTCACATGAAGGCAGCCAAATGCATCCTGAGATACTTGAAGGGAACTCAGGACCTGGTCCTCTTCTACCCTACTGGTGACTCTTTTGATCTTATAGGTTATGCTGATGCTGATTATTCAGGTTTTCTAGTTGACCGAAAAAGCACATCTTGCATGGCACACTTTCTGGATCAACTTTGATCTCATGGGGAACAAAGAAGCAGAATTTCGTAGCATTGTCTACTACAGAGGCAGAATATGTGATTGCTGCATTATGTTGTGCACGACTACTATGGATTAAGCAGCAGTTGGAAGATTTTGGTGTACTATCAGACACTATTCCTCTCATTTGTGATAACACCAGTGCTATGAATATGGCCAAGAATCATGTCCATCATAAGAGGACAAAGCATATAGATGTGAGACATCATTTTCTCACGGACAATGTTGAAAAACAAAATGTGGTGATGAAGTTCTGCAAGACTGAAGATCAGTTGGCTGATATCTTTACGAAGGCTCTAAGCAAATAATCATTCATCAAAAATAGGATGAGGCTGGGGATGCACAAAATCACATGACTCATTAACAATATTGCACAAAAATCCTTTTTATTGGTTATGTTAAGGAGGGCAGGTATCTATACTTGTTGTAATGTTTGTCATCAAAGAATTCACTTCTGGTACCTTAATGCAGGTATACACTCATGGTGTGTCTAGCTGAAGGGAGGATTTAATCACACTGGCAGAATTACAAACTGACAGGAGGACCTAGTCCTCATGAGGTTAGTATCACTTATGCTACACTGTCTACATGCCAACATCATTGCCACGTGTCCCTCGCACTTTCATCGCGTCAGTTTCAGATGTCTTCTCATTTGTAAACCAAAGGTCGCTATTGTTGGGAACCTCGATGTCTTTTTGGTTTTATAATCCCTATCTCCCAAGAAGTTGAAAACCCTAGTTCATTCAACTTCTTCTTTCCTACTCCAGAAGGTTGCAAAGAAATCTCATGTGAAAAGGGAGAAAGTTAGAAAACAGGAGGCTGGAAATTAAAACCCGTAAAGGGACCAGGTCCTAGGGTTCAAAAACAAAGTGAAGAAAAGAAAATGACAAGGGAGGAGTGGATAACGGCAATGGAGAACTAAAAGGTTTTAAATGGCAGAGTCTTTGACCCTGACATTCTAACCAAATTTGGAATGTCAAATCTTTTTTATGCTGTCTCCATTTAAGGTTGTAAACCATCCAGTGACTTCACAAAACTTGCCACAAAACATGGAGATGTCAAGAATGCAGGGTTACCGAAAAGGTTTCTCAAAGGGAAATATCAGTTGCTTTTTGAGTTCATCAACAAGGTGTTAGTGCCCAGAACTTAAAAGAGAACAGTGGCATATGTTGCTGATATTTTTCTCATGGAGAAGCTTGATGGACTTGAAAAGATCAACATTTCTGCCATTATGCTGGAATGTGAGTGTTGTTGAAGAAAAAAACTAGGGGCAGATTTCAAGTGGCAAATGTTCTAGAGCAACATGCTGCTCTTAAACGGGAAGTAACTGTTCTTCCCAAGATTCTGAATGACAAGGAGGTTGAGATTGCTAGACTCAAGTCTGAACTACAGAAGGCTGTCTCAAGGGGACCTGGTACCAGTGAGGGTCATAAGCAGGTACTCCTAGAGTTGAGGGATAAAAATGAACAACATTCAACATGCAGCTTATTAAGGTTCCTGAGGATGCAAATGAGCATCTGTCTCTGTTTATGCGCACCCTCAATCCCCTTCCCCTTCCATCCTAAAAGTGTCTTATTTCCCTAGTTTCCCTCTTTGTTCTTCAATCCTGATTAAAAATCTCGTGGCTTTCTGTTTTGACAATTTACAGTGGTCAGTATTTGTGGTCTAATGCTATTTATGTTTATGCCATGTTCATGTGTGATTTATCATCTCTTTTTTCTTTCATACGCATGTTCTGTGTGGCCCGTGGCCCTGAATTCTTATTTGCCTTGCATTTAACTTGAATATGGTTACTGCTTCACCTTTTCAATGATGTCAAAAAGGGGAAATTTTGTGTAAAGGTTGGCTGTGGAATTAGGGGCATTGAATTCAGGGGGAACATAAACTAAGGGGGAACTGTGGTTGTTACTGGTGCACTAACAAAGGGAGAATTTGTTATGTATTTGAATGAATGTTTGTTCACTCACGTGAGGAGTTATGTAGGTTGTTTGTCATCATCAAAAAGGGGGAAATTGATAAGTGTTTATGTTCCTAGATGTTTTGATGAACTCCTCATAAGTGCATGGACCTGGTCCTCTGCAGAGTATGAAAACTCGTCCAGTTGTCAAAGTGTTGTACAACTGTAAAAGTTGTCTTCGTCAGAAAGTTGGTGAAGCTGCAGAGTACTTCACCAATCAGAAGCAATGAGGTAGCTTGTACGTTTGGTAATAACTTTTCATGGTATATATCAAACAACAAACAACATTATTCATCATTCATTCAAAGAGAGAGATTTCCAAGCTTCAAGAACAGCAAGGGACCTGATAGAAGTGCTTCGATTTGCTTTCTGTACCAGCTGTATTTTGTTTGCTTGTAATCGTGCTTACATTGTAGGATTTATTTCGTTGTGATAAGAAACGTTTCAACTTGTATGAATCATTGTAAGAACTGGGTTAAGGGTAACTTAGTTTCTTACTCTAAAGTCAAGGTCGTCTTCAAGGAAGAACATTGCTCAACTCAACAACGGGACTTGATAGAGTAAAGAAGAATCTTTGTTGTACTTATAGCTTTGTGTCTCATGTGCTTACATTGTAAATCTGATCCTAATCTATAAAGTATTCAGATCTTGTTTTGGTTTCTAAAAGTCTAAGTCATCTAGAGTTAGGTGATTTAGTGGGCAACATTGTTGTTGCTTAGCCAAAATCTAAATCGTCCAAAGGGTGGTGGTTTAGTGGGCGGTGTGGTATCCGCTTAGAAAAATCTATATTAATCGTGAGGGTTAGTATAGTGGGCAGTGTTGTATCTACTCTGGCTCAGCTAAGTGATAGGAGATATTGCTTAGTGTGGAGATTAGCAGGCTAATCTCATTTTGTAAACTGACTTTTACTTTTGCTTGGAGAAGATTAGTGAAAGCAGTTTGAAAAGTCCTGGTAGGCCTGGTCGTGGTTTTACTCCCTTGAGCAAGGAGGTTTCCACATAAAACACTTGTGCAACCTTTACTTTCAGTATTTATTTTACTGTCTGTTACTGTAACTGTGTTGAGGATCTGGTCCCATCGATATTGGTGGATGCATACATTCCAACATAAGTGTTTCTTTCAGATTTTTTTCAAGCTTAAGTTATGTTTAGCATTCCAACTCGCATACTCGTACATTCAATGTACTGATTCCAGTTCACCTACATCTTATTATGATGCAGATGCATGTAACCAGGATCAGCATCTAGCGCCTTGTTAATCCAGTTGAGCACTCAGAGTCAGTTGGTGAGCCTCCTAGCTTCCGGAGGATCCTTTTTATTGCTTTCAGTATTTTAGTTCATCAGGATGTCGTGGGTCTTGTCCTGACGTCCATCTCAGTTGTTTAGACGCTTCATAGACAGAGCCAGTGATGTTAGTTCATGAGTCTTTTCTTTTCCTTTTCAGTTAAGTTGAGACTTGAGTTGCCACTTTGGCCGTGAATGTTATTATAATACATTCTAAGTTATATTTTGAGCAGTTCAGTTTACTTGTTTTAAAAGTATTTATCTTGAGTAAAGTCTTCCGCTGAGTAAGTAAGCCAGGGCAAGGGTTCGCTTGGGGCTAGCAATGGTTCTCAAGTATCGACCACGTCCAGGGTGTAGGCTCGGGGCGTGAAATTTTTCCAGACATTTACTAAGTTGAATTATTGTTGAGATACTTTGAGTTATTGTTGGTATTTAGAGTCCCCATTTTTCTTGAGTCAGCCAGGCTAAGGGTTTGCTTGGAGACTAGCAATGGTTCTCGAGTGTTCGCCACGTCCAAGGTGTAGGCTCGGGGCATGATAAAATATCTATATCCTACATCGGCAAAAGTAGTTTCGGTCACTGTTCATTTAGACTTATGCCTTCTCGGTCAATCAGCTAACTCCCTTAAAATCATACTGTAAAATAATTATTTTACTGATCATTTACCCAAATTTATAGTCTTTCGGGTTCATGTTCATGCTTTAGCCTTATTAGGCTCATGTCATAGTTTTGCCACTGTATGACTCATATCGAAGATTTAACCATGTTACACTCATAATCCATGATCTAATATAGTTAATTAGCATTTTTGGAGAATTAAAATAGTAGGATCTTGATACACTACTTCAATATCTCATGTCCCAATTACTACATTAACACTTTATGTAACAAAGAAGCAAATTGAGATGATATTAGCAAGGTTTGTCGTTCATATTAAATAGTTGGAGTTTTCAGCGTGATTCCTTGCCAAGCAATTTAGATTGAAAAGAGTGGTTTTTTTAATCGATTAGGGTTAAGGGAAAAAGAAAAGACGAGATTGTCCCTAAGGGAGTTTATTTGCCGATGAGGCTTCCTATTTTGCTTGTTTCGCGCCCTAGTTCCCACTGTTTAATTCCATACAACCTCCATAACATATACAAACCATTTCAAGCTGATTTCTAACTATATTCGAAACACTAACTGCTCATTTACGCAGCCATAACACCTCAACTTGCAACTACAACTTAAACTTAAAGTGTAGGGTGTAACAAAACTAAACTTATTTGATTTATTCGTCATTTATTTTTTTACAAATGATGACTAACCTAGTAAATTGAACAACGTGAACTAAAAAATTGACGATGTCATTTATCTTCTGAATATGCATTATAATATTCATAACTCTATACTTACACACTTTTAGAGAATCTTGATGATTTTCCTAGTAACATGTGTTTGAATGGCTACTAATATAAAAAAAAATAAAAGTGCAAAATAAAGCAAAACATTATAATAAAAGTATAAAAAGCACAAGAAACTTTAAGAATATTCAACGGAGAAGGGTAAAAGTAGGAAGAAATGTTTAATGCGGTATGATAGGGTAAGTTAAATTTAATGGTTTAAGGTAAATATTTTTCTTTCCCGTCTGACTTCCTTTTTCATCTGTTAATTTTCACATGTTTTGAATTAACTTATGTAATACAATCGATCCACCAATATTTTTTTATCAAGGTAGCTTTGTTCTCAGTATTTTTGATTAGTTTGGTGTTTAGTTTTATCAACCAATGAAATACCTATGATTAATACATGCCGGGGGTTACTACGCTCACGGTTCACTTACACTACCACTTGAGCTTCTTCTTTCAACTTCAAACCCCCTAAGCAAAATTCTTGGGTGCTCATAGTTGAGAGCTTCTCATTTACCAACATCCTAACATTCAGTGCTTCAATACTTATTCTAAAGTGGTAGATTATATTGCATTTAATAAAACTTGATATTTTGTGCAAATTACTTGATAATTTCTGAAAGTACTTTCAATTTGTCTTCCTCCTGACCAGTTTTCTACTCATTGCACTTCTCAATAGACTAGATTGAAATCAATGTAGGTATAGGTGTTGTATTTATATTTGAAAGGTGTTCATTGTTCTTTTCAATAGGCTTAAAGTGTCATTCGTTTTGTGTTTGTGTCCAACTCAAACATGTAAACACTTGGAACAATATGCAGGATCCACTCATAAATCACCTTTTAATTAAATATTTTCCCATTTGGATAATGATTATTAGCATATATAGAATGGAATATCCTTGGCAATATCAAGCTCAATCAGCATTATTGCATAAGAAATTCTAGCAACTTTTAGTTGTATATTCATCAACATATAATGACACTAATACCGCATAAATGTTCGTCGGTCGTCTCACAATTCTAGCACTTCATAAGAGTCAAGAAAATCTCAACTTGTCAAATCCTGACCTTCCGAGTGATTCTATACGAGTAAAGGATCAAAATTGTCTTTTATGTTTGAGTAAAGGATCAAAGTAGTCCTTGTGTTTTAACATGGAGCACTAATAGTCCTCCATGTTTCAACAATTCGTACACTTTTGAAGCTTTTCTCGTGCAGTTTTGGAGCTGTTTTGCTGTAGTTACGGTGATTTTATGTTGCTATTTTCGGTGCAGTTCTAGTGCTTTCTGGTGGTGGTGTTGATGCAAGTTTAATGTTGATTTAAAGGCTATTGTGATGTATCAAAAGCGTACCAATTGTTGAAACATGGAGGACTAATAGTGTTTCATGTTAAAACACAAGAACTACTTTGATCCTTTACTCAAACATAAAGGACAATTTTGATCCTTTACTCGATTCTATACACACCCATATTGCTATCTTCTATCCCAAGCCCAAGAAGTCAACACAAAAATCAACCTTATGCCCGTAAGGTCAAAATAGTAAATTGACACCACTATTAGTTTACCCACAATTTCAGGAGCTTATGCCCAAGAAATCATCAAAAACTAATCACTAATCTACCCCAAAATCGATAAACTACCATTTTCAAATCCAGGTATTAAAACCCCAATTATAATCAATTTTAGGGATTAAACCATGAAATTAATGATGGAATAGCGGGAAAATAGTTAATACTAGGTTGACTATGGACCCAATTACTCTTCACAAACGCAAAAAAGGAAATGCCAGAAGCAGAAAAAAAAAAAAAACAATAAGGCTTAATATCATCCAAATCCAACAACCCCTCGAAACTCATCTAGTACCTCCCAGATACAACCCCAGAATGAAGATCGATCATAAAATACTTTTTCGGACTTTTTGGAATCCTCAAAACACCAATTTGAGGTCGTTCTGACCAAATAATGATCGTGGTCAAACCTAATCTTGCAAAATGCTCAAAATCCAACAAAAAGTCCAAATCACTCTCGAGCATCTCGAGATCCATGAAAACCACCCAACTAAGTCATAAATCACCATTCAGACCTAATGGAGTTGTCAAAACTCAAAGTCAACCTCGTTAACCCAAAATGATGACTTTGGTCAAATTTCTAAAAACGATCTTAGAAATTGTGTCACCCATCCCCACAAGTCATAAAAGGAATAATGAAGCTATGAGATGGTTCAAAAAGGGAAAAATAAGATGGAAACACAAAACGACCATGAGAGTCAGTAGAGATGTTTCACACAGCTAAGATGAAAGGGAAGCATATTTACTTTGATAGTATAGTTATCCATTTAAAAGTGTACAATCATATTGTAGCAATAAACTTTCAAAGTGTACAAATTTTTATATTCATTTCTCAAATCCGCATTAGAAGGTAGAAATATTCCAAATGTTTGAATGAACTTGTATAAAGATGATATCTCAACTTAAGATCTCATTCACCAAGTTATGTCGATAACATAGCAGGGACAGGACTACAAATTGAAAATTGGGATTCGACAGAACTACAAAGAGTACATAAATTTTGCTTCATACTACACATCTATATCAAAGAAATATATCATCGGAAGGAAATGACATTGTCAGATTGAAAAAAGATACAAGGGCAGTAGAGTTTATCTCATTTCAAGTTCCCACACCTACTGCATGTAATAGACAAGAGCATTTAAGTATTTTGCCTAGTTTTGTTTCCTATACGAATCCCACTGAATATATCGTTATGTTGGTAGCTAAACACAGACATTTACAGAAGATTATTTTCAACTTCTCATGATTATGCCTATAATAGTGATTCACGACTAGCAAAATCAGGAGACAGAGCATTTCCATTTACAAGGACTTGTTCCATAAGATTAACTCACACAGACTTGAATTGATAGTGCTGCAGTAAATCTAACAATTATTAGTTAGGAGTGACAAAATTTGGCTAGCAGATTATCGCAAAACACACGAGGAAGGCAAGTGATTATTATTATTCCAACACTTAAACCTCCGATAATCCAATTACTCACATGCCAAACGTAGCCACCTTAATTAATACATTTGGAAACTGCAAGAAATGACTTCTTGTTCCTGTTTAGGGAAGACCGCTCTACTTCCAATTAGTTACAATCAAGAAAAGGGCAGAATGAGACCAGATTAACTCCCTATTGGCAGTCACTTGCCTATTTTACTATACCATTGACACCAAATTACTCAAGTGCACCCTGCCGTTAGGGTTGTAAACTGATAGAACACATCTAATGTGGGTGCTTACAAAAAAACATGATAGAGAAAGCAAAATGACATATTTGGAATAACATTGCATGTGAAATACCATAGATATTGTAACGAGTTTACCTTTCCTTCCCATTCAAAATCAACAAATTGGCAAAAAGGGCTTCAATAGTGTGACCTGATCTCCTTTTTTAATCTGTCAAGAAGAGTAGTTCGTTAAGTAATAATGTGAAAATTTAATGGGGAGTTGGATCGGAAAT
The DNA here is from genome assembly GCA_029582725.1 of Solanum chiquidenum. Lineage (NCBI taxonomy): Eukaryota > Viridiplantae > Streptophyta > Magnoliopsida > Solanales > Solanaceae > Solanum > Solanum chiquidenum. The sequence continues at coordinate 4,816 of JAJOOS010008159.1, read as the reverse complement.
GCTTACTGAAACTAAATATCAGTAAATTACTCTGATAATGAGCTGACGTAAAACAGTATTGTCACGACTCATAGTTCCTGTATCATTTTCACTTCTTTTCTTTTTTGTTTCTTTTTGTCATCAAATTTTCATAGAGCATGTGTTTCCTAAGAGAAGCTTCATTTATGTTATTTTCATCTTCTTATTCCTTATTTATAGGAATATGGTAGGCTATATGTCACCACGAAAATCTGAAGTAGGATAAATATTCAAAGATATGACATAGATAATAATTTGGTGGGGCTCACACAAACCAAAATCAGATTTGAATGAGATTATCACCATTACAAAGAGATGTTCAGGCTCACTTATGGATTATTTAAGCCACAAATGAAATCTTTTTTCTTTAAGTATGGACGAATGAGAAAATCAAAACAAAAACAGTGTTCCATAGTATGATATAGGAAACAAACTACTCCAATTTACAGAAATTTTTTGAAATCCCAACTCACTTTACTATTCTCTCTTTTTTTTATCTTTAGTGTTTGATTACGTTTAAAAGTAGTGAGGTGCCTCCCCTTCATGTAATTTTTCATCTGGGAAGTCATAAAAGGTAGGAAAGATCCTTCGCTTATTTTTTAGGCATGTCGTGCTGCAGCAGTTTAGCAGCAAACTAACGGGTCAATATCTGAAATTTATTTGTTGATTTCTTATCTCGGTATCTCCAAGATACTCTACTTCACTAGACCACTTTTTTCTCGGATTAAGAAACATTAAAATAGCATAAAGTAGTGCTTACTGCTTTCTTCTGTATGCCGAACACTGTAAGTACAAAACTTTTCTCATCAGAGTCACAGATCACATAGTATCTGTAGAATAAGATTACACATTGAGAAATAAGTATATAAGCATTAAGTAGGGCTGCACAGACAAGTAACTTTCACTTTAAAGGAAATGCTGGAAATGATCAGAGTAGTAAATGATTAACTCATTTGGGTTCCTCCAAGATGAAGTAACTTACGATGGAGCTTTATACTCATATTTAACTAAGCACCGTACTGCTCCTATGACCACAATCCCTTCGTTAAGGCCTTCAGTTAAGAGATTCATGGTAGCTCTGGTGTATGAAGGATCCACTGCCAGAAAGCACATTACCTCAACTAAAGGTTAAGTAGCTAAATCATATACCTCATTATTTACAGTTAAATATCTAAGAAGAATGTAAAGCCTTACGATCAATAGTAGCAAGTGATTGGATCAGGGAAGACAAGCTGGTTTCCATACTCTTTCCCTTATTCTTGTAATTACTCTTGTCATTAAGCTTACCTTGAAAAGCAGGATCATATTATTCAAATGCATCCTTCACAATCTCATTCCTAATGTCTTAACAGCTTCAAAAGAAGATAACATTTAACAACTGAGAATCTTAAGGCATTATTTTTTAAAGGCTATATCATGACTTTACTGTTTCTTGAAAAAATTCAAGAAATGCAAAAAAAAGAAACAACTAAAATATCACCCCCAGGCATTGTTCAGTCAACATATGGCTATGCTCCTACTAACTTAACTCATTGAACTATTTAAGAACACAAGAAACGATCAGTACCTCATCTCCTTTTCTTCTATATACGTCTTATGCTTAATGCTTAAAAAGTTGGTGCAAATGGATCCCTTTATTGTGCATGATTTCAAGGATTGATTTTTTTGTGGGAATAAGTGTTCCTTTTCTCTTTATTAAAATTATTTTCATTCAGCAAGTGAAAAGGATTCAGAAATAAATTCGCCAAGTAGGAGAAACTTTACCAAGCTTTCTGGGGCAACCATAGTGAAGTTACAAATAGTATTACTAACTTAACACCCAACTTGATATTTCTATCGAAACAACTTTTAATTCCACATAATCTTAGCTGCCTATTGCAGTTTCCTAGCCTCTACTTGTTTGGTAATATTCCCAAAATTAATCAAGCAACTGCGCCTCAAACCTACAAATTAAGTCAATTTTAGAAATCACAGAAAAGCATGACTATATTTAGGTGTTTTTCCTGTCATATCATAAAACCAAATTTCATGTTATATCTTCCCCCTAGATCAGAACTTTGTAGATATTGACAGGTTATCTCGGAAGCCATCTTAAAGGACTACCTCATCGTACATTAAGTTATAGCAGGAAACAGAAAGCTTTCCTTGAATATTAGTGACAGGTATGTGTGAACAATTCAAAGCACTCCACTGTGCCACGTTGGGAGTTGGACAGGTCAAATGTGCAATTGCAAGGAGTGCGACTCCTTGAATACCTCTTGCAAGGAGTGCGACTCCTTGTCCTGCACTTTGTATATATGTTGTAAACAATGCACCTTTGATCATACACACTTCCTTTCTTAAAGCTTTATATCACTTATATATGGATGTTTACTATAAAATAACCACAATCAAATAATCTTACCTGAAGTAATCCTTCTAATTTGTCAAGAAGCTGGAGCGTCAGTGTCAATTGATGTAAGGATTCTTTAATGCAACATCTGAAAATCCAATTAGGAACCCCTTGTAGTTCTCCAGATATCTATTCACCTGAGAGAGCAAATATCAAATTTGCCCAACATGGCATTGAATTTTAGAAAGGGGACAGTGAAGACTATATTTAAGATATCATGATATATGCAAACATAAAATTTGAAGATGATTAAAAGTGAGCTTTTTTAGAGACTATTGGTTCTTTCTTCACCAATCATAAAACTTTCTAGCTTGGGAAAAGCTAGACAAGAATAATCACAGAAAATACTTTCACAGTTGTTCTAATTCCAAGTTGTACTTTTAATTCTTTTAAATTGTTTTTCTAATTCCAAGTTGTACTTCCCTATATAGACACGTGTTCTTCTGCATAGATTATTTCGTACCAAACTTAATTCAACATGTCACTGATCTCTGCAGATCTTGTAATAGTCATTTTTTATCTTTCTCTCTAGGAGACATAAGAATAACTCAAGAATAGACCTGCCTACGTATTTTATGAAAGAATGCTTCTATTTCTAATTATGACATTTTCCTTTAGTTTACCAACTTTTGTCCTATCTGTAAAGTTTTCAGTTTCTTCTTCTTCTGAGAGAGCCAAGCTTATTAAGAGGCATTCTCTGCAACCTTTAAGATGATGAAAGAAGGTCTATCTGTGATCCACACAATAAGCTAGTGTAAAAATGAAAAATAATATTAGGAAAACCATAGAGTTGCACACTTGATAAATGGTCTCGTCTTTGTTTCTTTTTATTTATTTTTAGTTTTTCTAACTTTTGTTCTTTAATAAAACATCATAAAAATATGAGGTGGTAATTAGCAACAATTGAGAACCTTGTGTTTTGAAAGATCCTAAATATGATGCAACAGTTCATAAGTGAAAATGGGATTTTTTTTCAACAACTTACCAAGCCACAATAATAATGAAGAAAGGGGTGTGACTTCACTGCATCAATTTTCATCTGAAATAGGATAGAAAATCAGAAGAAACTTCCAAATATCTAAAATAATCAGGCTTGCAGGGAGCTAATACTGTACACATATATTTCATGTTAAAATATAGGGAAATAAATATACAGAGACAAGATTGTAAGAACTACTTACAGCTATTTTGTATGCCTCTAATGCCAGTTGAAGATTACTGTGATCCCATCCTCCCGTCAGAAGAAACGAAGTGAAATGTGCACATCCTAAGATTTCTACCAACCAAATGAAGCTCAGTGAAGGACTTGAAAATTGGATTTGTCAAAATGTTTATTATAGCTATAACTGTGTGCAGATACTAGTTAAGGATCAAACTACACTAAGAATGAGAGAAGTACAATATAACTCTTGGATGTTTTCATAAGTACAACATACACCTTATAAAATTCCACGTACAACGCATATGCTACTTCATGGCTCCATGAACCAAAGTATGTAATTTATGCACCTTAATCTGCCTTTAATGTAATCGTATGCTACTTCTTCACTATAGCTATACAATATGTGAAGAGTGAATTCAATCATTGACGAACACCGAATAAACATTTAGTAAATTGGCAAAGCTGAGAGTGCTAAAACACAGAATGTTTATGACACAATATCAGAGAATCTCAGAGGTAAGTGATTAAAGCAGTTCCTCTCTTAACTAGATTCTGTTCGCAGTCTTACATAAACAAACTCCATCCATATCATCCAGAAGGAGTGTTCTTTGGGCATATTTGATGCATTTGTCAATCTGCTTTGCTGGATTTTCAGAAACTATGAAATAGATATACAATCAGATGATCAGATCAGTAGCAGCTACTTAAGAGTCAAAGTAAATAACAGACTGGAGAAATGTATTATACATATACTTTGATTTAGTAAATGAAGATTCTAAACTGAAAATGGAAGAAATCATATTCAATTAAAAATCAGAATCCCAGACTTCCAAAACTCCTGAGCACATTGTTGCTTTCTATGTCAGATTTCAACAGGAGTTACACTTAGGGTGTGTTTGGTATGAAGGAAAATGTTTTCCATGGAAAATGTTTTCCTAGAAAATGTTTTCCATGGAAAATGTTTTCCTAGAAAATGTTTTCCTGGAAAACAAGTTGATTTTTGACTTATTTTCTCATGTTTGAAAGGTGACTAGAAAATATTTTTCGGAAAAGATTTTTAGTGTTTGATTTATGAATGAAAAATGTTTTTGAGAAATATCTTTTATTTATACTAGAGTAGAAAATAATTTTTGAAATTAAAAATATTTTTTAAAAATAAACTTAATTTTTTTTTGGGAGGGGGTGGGCGGGGCTGGTAGGGGGTGGGGAGGGGGAGGTCGAGGGTAGGGGTGAAAAATTGAAAT
>JAJOOS010008158.1:0-28496 GCA_029582725.1 Solanum chiquidenum | reverse complement strand
AAAGTCACAACTTTTCATAAAAGTCGCAACTCTTTATTAAAGTCACAACTTTTCATAAAAGTCGCAACTCTTTATTAAAGTCACAACTTTTCATAAAAGTCGCAACTCTTTATTAAAGTCACAACTTTTCATAAAAGTCGCAACTCTTTATTAAAGTCACAACTTTTCATAAAAGTCGCAACTCTTTATTAAAGTCACAACTTTTCATAAAAGTCGCAACTCTTTATTAAAGTCACAACTTTTCATAAAAGTCGCAACTCTTTATTAAAGTCACAACTTTTCATAAAAGTCGCAACTCTTTATTAAAGTCACAACTTTTCATAAAAGTCGCAACTCTTTATTAAAGTCACAACTTTTCATAAAAGTCGCAACTCTTTATTAAAGTCACAACTTTTCATAAAAGTCGCAACTCTTTATTAAAGTCACAACTTTTCATAAAAGTCGCAACTCTTTATTAAAGTCACAACTTTTCATGAAAGTCACAATTTTTCATAAATGTCACGACTATTCATGAAAGGGGAAGACTAGTTTTGGAAATAAATAAATTAAAAGAGAATTTTGGTTTGTGGTGGCGCTACGTAAGCGGGCTTATTCTCTTATATATATATATGATATATGATATGATCTTAAAAATATTTTATTATTTGATTAATTGAACTTAAATAACTCTCGATCTTTCAATATGAGTAAAATATACCTCTAATTTTTTGTCAAGTTTAGAGTTGTTTTCAACACTTTTTTTGTTTTTTTATTAAGAGTCACATGCTTCTACGAGAGTTTGAGACCTACTGCATAAAAATGTACAAAAGGAATAACCCAAAAAGGAAAAAAAGAGAAAGTAATGGATATGTAGATGATATAAAATATTGGGAATCCTCCATTTACCCGCCAATTGTCCTTCTCTCTTCCACATTATCCATTAATCCCCAATTCCTTCTAAAACCTTCATTTTTTAACCTCTCACACACCAACCCAACCTCCAATTTCTCCCATAATTGCAGCCGCCGATCAAATGTGGAGCAATGGTTAGTCTTCCAGTGAACCAAAGTCGTCCAAAGATGCATCAGGTTCAAGCCTTACCTGCTCATATTCATGGAGATATGGTTGTACTGTTTCCTTCCGGGAAATGCTGGCAGCAACGGAAACAAAACCTTTTTCAGAGACCGGCATTGTATTCTTCTTCTTCTTCTTCCTCGCCGGTCTCTGGCCGTCAGTCGAGAGGGTATTATTTGGGCAGATTCAAAAGACGCTTCCGTTCTGAATCTAATCTAAAACCACTCACTTCCCGCATTGTTGATCTCACTCGCAGAAGGCAACTCCACCAGGTCTCTCTCATTAAAACATAGGGTTATTTTCCCTCAATTTCTGTTCTTACTGCTAAATTAGATTTTCTTTTTATCATGACTGCTTAATATATGTATTATTAATTTCAAAACAAGGAACAAAATTAACTGAAATGTCTAGCATACTGTATCATTAATTTGGATTATTGAACTGAAACATAACATATGAGTTAGTCAATACATCTGCTTCTTTCAAAGAGTGGATATACGGCTAGTCCAAGTACTAAGAAGAAATGCTTTCACAGTAGAAGCACTTCTTAAAGCTAGCATTGATAAGACTTATCATTGTTATGTTGCAGTTCTACCCTGTTATAGTCTTATAGAAACTTTGACAAGCAGCCTACAGCACGATAACAACATCTACTTCTGTTTCCTTCTCCTATGGTTATGCCTATTTTTGTAGTCCATAATCCTAAACTATCTTCTACTACTCCAAACATTTCACTCCTCAAGTGGCAGATTCTCGAGTGCCACTCAGCTGATAATTTGGACAGTTATGTGCGAGATGTCCCAAGTCATTTTAAAGATTTACCGGACAGATGTCCATTACATAAAACGTGCATGAAGATCTATCAAAAGTTTGAACTTTTTCCCCATAATCGACTTAGAAGGTTTAGAACCTGCGTTACACTAAGGGAGTTCTAACCTCGTCTTTTAAAATGTCGGCGGTCTTAGCATCTTTACCTCAACTTTTTAATCATTATACTAATAATTCATTGGCACGCAGACTTAAATCTACCTGAAGCATAATCTTGGGTATAAATTATTATCTTTTTTGTAGCTCGAATGTTTGAATTTCTTTTATGAAGCATAAGTAGTGTCTCCTTGCTTTGTAAGCACCTTTATGTACTGAAAAGTCACCAAGAAAATGTAAAACAATGCTGTAGTACAAAACTAAATTGAACTGTTAATTTTGAAATACTTGATTTTCTTACAACTTGTTTTAACTCTCAAAATTGCTCATTTGATCTTTAGATTTTTGTGGAAATTGAGATTGCAAAGAAGCGACATGGACAGCTGAACACCATTGTTATGAATGCAGTGATGCAGGCTTGTGTTCATTGTGCTGATATAGAATCTGCCTTGAGGGTCTTTGATGAAATGTCATGCCCAGAGGGTTGTGGTGTTGATAATATCACTTATGCTACACTTCTAAAGGTATTTGTAACATGGTGGTTTCCGTTTAATTATTTTAAAAGCTGTTGCCTGTGAGTTGGTTATAGCCTGTAATAGTGGAAATTGAAGTATTCAACATATCTATGCATGTTTAATATGTTTCCTGGTAGGGTTTGGGTGATGCCCGAAGAATTGATCAAGCATTTCAATTACTTGAGGCTGTTGAACAAGGTACTGCTGCAGGAAGTCCAAAACTTTCACCGCCCCTTGTTAGAGGTCTGCTGAATTCTCTAATTGAAGCAGGTTAGTTTGTCCTTGGAGTAAATGGAATTTCATTACATGCTTTTATTGTTCTCCGAGATTATATTGCTGGTGAAAAATTTGGAGGCTGTAGGAGTAGGACTAACCCCTTATCGATATTGGATATCACTACTTAAAGAAGGATGGTAATTCCACGACATATGAGCTATAAAATTGTAGAGGATTTGTATTACCACATCATATGTTTCTGAACCAATGCTTTTCTCTTTCTAGTTGATTGTTAGATTTTCCTAACCAAAGCTATCAAGTTCAAATGACATTGTGATTGGAGTTTTTTTGATAAGTAAGTGAACATATGAATTCTGCTGTCCTAAAGATGCACCAGTCCATAGGTGTGCAACTATGGCAAGTGAAGGTGTTAAGAGATGGGTAAACCTAAAATTACACAAAAGGAAGTGATCTCGAAAGACCTACAAATGCTTGGTATCAATACGGACTTAGCTAAAGATTGAACATGATGGAAGTAAAAGATCCATATAGGTGATAACTGATAACTACTAGTTGAGGATAGGTTTTAGACTTGCTAGAGAACTTCTAATAATATTATTGTTAGAGAATTTATATATATTTTTAAATTATTCTTGATAAAAATTATTATTATTATTATTATTTATGTATATATTTAACTTATTTTTCACTTTTATTTTATTTAGTTTGATGATGATATGACATGTGCTTAAATGGAAAATAGGGATTCATATAGCCGACCCCAACTTGGTTGAAACGGAGGTGTAGTTTGTTTTCTTGGGTCAGTTAAGTGATTTCATTGATAATATCAAGGTCACTGAGGCGTAGTTGTGGTTGTTGTAAGTAAGTCGAACATTTTGTTGAAATATAGACACAAATTGTGCTGTAGCTTACATCAGGATCCTTATAAAAAGAAATAGGTTCTGTATCTAGGAACCTTCCAAAACTTCAGTTCCTATCTAGTCTAAACTGAGGGTAAACTTAGGAAATCTTAGAATTACATACATCATATACATTCTGCATTTTGCACCAAAATTTTCCTCTTCTAAAATATGTGGAAGATTTGGGGTCTTGAAAGTTGGTCTTCTTATCTCTGGTTCCTTATGCAAATTCATAAATAAGTTCTAGGATATGCCCTTTGACTTCTAGGGCACCTTTTTCCGTTTATAGTTTGTCAATGTGGTTATGTCTTCTGTGGATATTGCCCATCTTTGCAAAGAAACTAATTTTTGTGACATTGCTTTAGTCACAGACACTTCGATTTTTTTCTTCAGGAGATTTCTTCAGTCTTCCACCTTGTGTAACTCCATCTCTAGCCCTGCGTCCCTGTTCTTTGAGAGAATTCTTCTTCCTTCAATTCTCTACTTTCTGCCAGCTATTTAAATCCAGTAACCCATGAAGGATGTCATTTTTCTTTTTTGATGATTCCCAAGGTCTTGTTATTCCATTCCTTCAATTAACATTGCTGACCTTTTGGCCAAACTGAAATTAGGTCTGTCATTAATTTTTGGAATTGTTTAGTATCTTTACATCATCTATACATAATTGTTTTTGGTGTAAACAATTATGTATAGATGATGTAGATCAAATCATAGAATTGATAGGAAGCTTGTAAATTTTGTTTGGGTCATGGTTGTAACCCTTTTTGATGGCGGCCAGCATTTCTTCAATGCTGAAGAATACTACTTACCAATTGTAAAAAAAATAAAATCTGAGATAGTTTTTCTAGCACTAGCCTCGTTGTAGCATCACGTATCATGCGAGGGCTTTTCCAGAATGAGATGACTATGAGTTTGTCGAAGAAATTAAAACAAGAGGAAAGACTCTTTATCATTCTTTACTTTCTCTACTAACTTGTCATTTTATTTCCCTTCTTTCTTCTCGAATGCTTTCCACACAAATGTCAGGTGGTGCTTTATTATTGGATATAGTTGTTTGTGTCAAGATTTATGTCTTGGCTTACTTAATATACCTCCTTTACTTCTGCCTTTCTAGTGCAGGGGATCTACGCCGTGCTAATGGCCTTCTTGCACGATATGGTTTTGTATTTCACGAGGGCGGATATCCATCCGTCTTGGTCTACAACTTATTGATGAAGGTCTTCTGCTTACCCACAAGTTTAACTTCTGGATTTGTTGGATCTCTGCATTTATCATTCTTTATAAAAAAATCATACATCAAATTATTTCTCAGAGCCATTTCCTAAATTTCAGGGGTACATAAACACAGGTTGTCCTGAGGTAGCACTACGTTTGCATGATGAAATACTAAGACATGGACTGAACCTTGACAAGCTCACATATAATACATTAATCCTAGCATGTGTGGAGTCTGGAAAGTTGGATGTTGCAATGCAGTTCTTTGAGGGCATGAAGGTTTCATCTCTGAACTCGAAAAGCCAGTTTAGAGCTCATTATTTGCTCAGATGATGTTGCACACATTATTGTAATCTGAAATGTAAATTTGACTGGTGCAGGACAGAGCACAAACTGTTGATGATGATGACATTTTACCGGATGTAGTTACCTACACTACGTTGCTGAAGGTGCGTGTGCATGATGCATTTTGTATACAGTTAAAAATCATCTTTTGGAACTCGTACTATGGAAATGAGATAAATAGGTCTCAGATAAAGTGAACAATAGTTGAGAGTCTGAGATGTTGTGCTATTGATCTTAATTCCTTTTTATTCTTACGAAGTTATATATCTTCACGTATACTATCTTTTCCATTAAATTCACAGTGAAGTAATTCTTTCACCAGATAAGTATATGGTTTCAACGAAAGAGACTCAATTGAAACTTTGCCAGAAACCTGTATTGTCTTACATTTAATATTGATGAATTAGGTTCACTACTGTCATTTCTTGTTAGTGTTTAGAATTTCTGCTCCTTTTTGCAGGGTTTTGGTCATGCCCAGGATCTTCTTTCAGTTCAAAAGATTGTCATAGAAATGAAATTATCCAACAACTTGCATATTGATCGAGTTGCTTACACTGCAATCATTGATGCCTTCTTGAATTGTGGGACAATAAAAGGTATGCTTTCTGCCGATATTACTAAAACTTCTACAACTCAGGGTTATGAAGTATATTAAAAAAACTCATGTCAAGTCCAAATAATAATTAACATATGGTGGCTATCACTGGTGAAACTGAAGTAACATTTAACACAACATTGTCCATATTGAATCTTAGCATCTACAGATAAGGGTCTAAAAGGCATGGATACTAATTGCTTCTACAAGAAATTTGCTATGTATGTCATGTGAATTCTTCTATCTATGTACAAGTATATCAGCTTTCTTTGAGTTTCCTCCACTTACAATTTGATAAACTGATTCAGGTCACAAAGACCAAAATGTTCAGTTTGGAAATCAACTTTATAAGTTAATTGCTAAGTCTTTTTGAAACAAAATTTATAGATTTAGAAGTGACATGTAAACTTACCGGGGACTATATGCCAATGTTGGGATAAGTGTGACATTTGGTGAACATCCTACTTAGAAATTCCCTAATTCGGCTGAAATTATTTTTAACAGAGTAGTATGCAATAATATGGACATGAATAAGGCAGAATGGTTACAGAAATTCCATATACCGACCACAACTTTGTTGGGACCGAGTCGTCGTAGTTTTACAGAAATCATGTACAGAGTTCTATTACCACAAGTTTTAGCATTGAGAAACTTTCAAGAACTATTTGAAAAGTTGGTGGTAGAAGAGAAATTTGTTTGACCTTTCGATAGGTTCAGTAAAATAGGATACAGTGCCGATCCCTTAAGTCGCCTCAAATATACATTGTCTCTATGACAAGTGAAAAATAACAACATACCCAGTATATTCCCACAAGTGGGGTTTGGGGAGGGTGGGTGGGGTGTACACGACCTTACCTTTAACTTGTGGGTAGAGAGGACAAGTGAAAAATAAACAAGACAAAAAATGTAGAAATACAACTGATAAAAGAAAGAAGAGTAGCTTTCCTATTTGACTTTTATCAGTTTACCTCCTCCATATCACTGCCTTACTGGCCAAACATATTCAGTGATCTGTTGAGAGGAGTCCATTATTTGAGTTCAGTGCTTCCCTGGTCTATGTTTTAAGTCTTTGAAAGTGGTTTCGCTAAAACATCAGTGCTTGAAAAATGGAACCTTTTCATCATTGTTTTTTCCTATTTGATTTTCTGACAATCAGACCACATTTACGTTTCAGAGTTTCTAAAAGTCAAGCCCTGAGAGGCTTAGTGGTTTAGAATTCAGATCTGTGTATCAGTATTGAAAAGTTATCTAGTCAAATAATGAGTTTTCGGTTTAAGAAGCATGGATTTTAAATAAAGTAGCTAAAAGGCTGTTAGCAGACAGATCAGGGAACATGAAATGGGATCTTTAGAACCTTCACAAGAAAGGTTAGACAAACTCCAATGTTCCATTAAGAATGTTAACTTCATATAACACGTCACTGAAAAATGCAGATAGACAATAGATCTACTGTTTATTTGGTGATATCAGTAAGCGATTTCACATTTCTAATTCATTCAGTATCGAGAAAAAGAACTGTGCTAAGATTTTGACAAGTATGAAAAACTTGCTAGAGTGCAGAAAACATTGTTAAGTTTTGTTGGCATGATTCTTTCTACAATGGTTAACTCTGTGACAAGTCTAAAGCATTTATGACAGTAAGGCTTCTGTCCGCATCAAGATTGTACTTGAAAGAACAAAACTGTGAGCCCAATTGGGATCTGGGCTGAAATGGAGAGTATCACCTCTCACACAACAATACATCAGACATTTTTCTTGATCTAGTAATAACAACAATATATCAGACATGTACATGGTGCTTGTTGCTAGGCCTCCTGGCTGTCACAGGTCAACCATTACTATATACAGAAGAAGGTATAAATAAGTCTTGACCACAGTTCATTCCATTGGCAGGCTGATATCTGGGGACTGTCCCACATTAATAAGTTAACTGAAGTGCAATTAACACCTTCATAAGAGTGAGGAGAATGTCAGTCCACTGAAGTGCCTTATATAATGGAAAAACTAACAATAGTGGGCAACTCTGGTAATACTCTCTCATATTGCAAATAGATGCAGTCCATTAAAATCTATCATCATTTATAGAATTGAGTATTGTCCATTTTGAAAGAATTAGTAATTTCTTAGGTATTTATTGTTATTTGTATTATGGGTTCATGTAAATCAATTCTGGAATATATGCCAAATTCCTTTCTTTTTTTTTCTCGCGCAGGAAAGAAAAAACCCATAGGAATCTGGAAAGAATTCCTAAATTCCTATACCTCTAGACTAATGACTTTTTGTCAGCATTAATTGGTTTATGTGTTTAGATTGCTAAACAGATTGATGCACAAAATTACTCCGGTGGAGTGAATTAATCTCTTAATGAAGTATGTTTTCTGTAGTATGAATATGCAGCATATCCATCTCCTATGAAGTTGAAGATCTCCATTTTTGTGGGGACTCATACTTCAATGCAGAAATCAATGTGCACTGTCGTGTTGTTTAATTCTCTTCCAAGTAGCTTATACGGTATTGTTTTTGCTGATAAGGCTTAAATTCCTCATTGAATGACTGGACCTGCAAGTTGTAAATCCCTTGCTTAATTTATCCGTACTCACTATCCTGAATTTCACTCATGAATATCCGTGTTCTCCTTTGTGTACTGCATTATAGTTATCCATCCTATATTTTCCGATGCATGGACAACTTCAATAAAAGAAAGAAAGTAGATTTTGATAGTTTAAAAGAAAGAAAGTAGATCTACAGCGCAACTTGATCGATAATTTCTCTTGTACCATCAAAATTTTGCTTTGGTCATTATAATGTGCAATTTTAACTAATTAAAGAAAAGAGTATGTAAGTTATAACTTATAACTGTGTTGATTATTCTCAAGAAAACACTATAATGGCGTTGATGGTTTTTCTGCTACCTCCACTGTCACTTTGCATATTGAATATTTGTGCACAATATGATAGGCGCTCTGACTGTGTATGGGGAACTACTAAAGAAAGCTGGAGAAGATTCTAGCTTGAGGCCAAAGCCTCATCTTTTCCTTGCTCTGATGCGCGCTTTTGCTGTTAGAGGAGAGTATGAAATGGTTAAAAAACTGCATGGACGCATGTGGCTGGATTCATCCGGGACAATCACCTCTAAAGTTAATGAAGAGGCTGATCATCTCCTAATGGAGGCAGCATTGAGCAATGGACAGGTACTTTCTGCATACACTTGGTCTTGATCTTGATCTTGAAGTTCTTATACACCAGCTCAAGTAAGTCTGGACAACAATATATGTTCCACTTTCCGTGGAAATCATCTTACTGGACTGTTATATATGTTCCACTTTTGTGGAAATCATTGATATTGTTCTTGATTTATGAAAAAAGGTTACACTTAGTGCTGTGGACAAAATTACTTTATCAATTGAAAACTAGGCAAAATAAATTGGAGAAATCGAATTTTGTGGAGGTGAAAGGAGGATAATCCCTCCAGATTTTCTGCCGGAATCATTGATTTTTGGCTAGAATCAAAGATCCTGCTTTCAATTCCCAGTGTTTCGTTAGAGTTTTCCTCCCTTGCTTTCTCCGTCGCAGAGATTGCTTGCAGAGTCCCCCCTTGCATTGCTTCTACTACTGAGTTTCAAGACTTATGGCACCTTAAACGAGCTTTTGACAACACTGGGACAAACTGCTATTGACTGCTTCACCTATCTACTGTATTTGGTTAGCCTGGAAACATTAAAGGAAGACCATCATCCAGTGGAGGGAAAAGCAGTTAGAAAGTGGTCGCTTCACTGCTTAAAGCAAGGTGAGGCGAGCAAGTAGCGCTTCTAGGGTGTTAGGCAAAGCGACTTCAACGAAGCAGTCACTTCTTGGACAGAAGCGAGACTCTATCCGTGTACAAGCAGATAAGGATATTATGTCACTCGTGACTGGCCGGTTTATGTAGTATCTAGTATTTAGTACTAGGACTACTGCCGTGGTTCAAGCTTCTTTCATCCCTTTGACCCTTGGGTTTCTTGTGTAAACAAGTTCTTCATTATGATAGTGGTAATACCTTCAGTATTGCAACTTTCACGATAGTCTGAGATAGCAACTAAATAACAGTAATTTATTTCTCCTTTTTCTTTCTGGGCTAAATCAGTTTTAGCAATATGCTAACCATCGTGTAGGCATTTTCTAACTTAACCCGAGCAAATAGTGGATCCTATTAACTGTTTTCTCTTAATGTCTAAACCTAGACGTTTTCTACTGAACTTGAGCAGATAGTGTATACTATTATCTGGTTATTTCTCTTAATGTCTAATTAGTCTAAACCCTTTTTGTCATTAAATAATCCATTTTTTCTTTCGAAAATCATGAGTGGGAACAACAAGCAGTTGCTATATGAAGTGTTCGCAGAAGCTCATTTATTTGTTTTGGCATGAATTTATCATTGTTCTTCCTCTATTATACATTCTGGTTTTTCATGGAATGGCTTTCTGATCAAACTGACATTAAAATACTATTTTTCTTTTTTGATAATGGTAACTTTTAAAATATTATGCTTCTACTTTTTAAGTCTTCTGTTTTTTGTTGAATTCTGTGAACTGTCTCATCTAAATGGTTAAATCGTTGAAGAATGATCAGTTTGTATATTTCCTTTAGGTCTGCAACATGCCTCTTGTGACCTATTTCTTTCTCTTAAATCAAGCACGTGAAAATATTTTTATTGATGGGTTAACATAGCAGTGAGACTTGAACTTAGGACCTCTGTTCGTAACGGTATCAAGTTGGATTGTATAAAGCACTTCATCTAAAAATCTAAACTTGTAGATAGATATTTTAGGTTTGCAACACTGTATTTCCATCCATTTGACTTGCAACAACCTTGCATCAATATAATTTAGATGTTTTTAAACCTTCGGGGTGGCCTAGTGGTTTGGGCTTGGACTTTCATGTTGGAAGTCTCAAGTCTGAAACCCCTTGCTAGCGAAAGCAAGGGGTTTGTCTTCTGGGTTGAGCTCGTCGCATCGGGCTTGGCTAGTGTGGGTTACCTCTCCAGTGTGGTTTGCGAGCTATTGCATAGGAGTGGGGGTTTTACCCTGTGACCACCCAAAGGGTAGCGGCTGCGGATTTCCCTTGTCATCAATTTTTTTTTTTACATGTTTTTATGAGATCAGTCAGCTATTCTACTTGTTATATCTTATCTTTAAAGTTTAAATATGTTTCAAAAAGAGCACTTCTCATGTCTTAGATCCACCATATTGTATATAATTTTTTTATTATAAATGCCTTTGCTAATTTTTTTCCAATGAGTATCTATGCTAATTGTTGCTCAACTGTCCTTTTTCAGTTGGATTTGGCCCTACAATACATGAAAGGCAATGTTGAGAAATGGAAGAAAATACCATGGGCTAGTCGGGGTGGAATGGTAAGCCTTAGTCTCTAATAATTTCATTTATTTGAGTTCCAATAATACAATTACTTAGCTCCTTTTTTCTTGATAACCCAATTTACTTGGCTCCTTTATGATATGCTAGATTCCATTTGTGCTTATGCTTAGCGTTTTTCAACTTCATGAGGCACATGTAGTGCCAACCTTTCCAAATTAAGGGCTCTAGAAATTGCACTGAGATTTTCTTTCTAATCTTTAGATCTTATGCAGTATCTTAAAATCCATAAGATATATTCACATAAACTAGGGTAAGAGTGTGTAGATTTCAAGCAAACCAGGCAACCAGAAGCTTAGAGACATCAAATAGTTTTTTTTTTGTTGTTCCCTTTCTCCCTTTAGTTTCAGGTGTTCCTTCTGTTTGATGTTTCACATGGTACTTGTTTTGATTCTTGGACTTCCTATTGATATCTATTTCATATCTTTCTTGCCACCTACCTATATTACAGTTTAATACTATTGCAGGTTGCTCTGCGAATTGAAGCATTACTCGGTTGCAGTGTTTCTATATTTAGTCCTTGCATGCTACCACAGGTACACAATCCCATTTTGCAATCTCAGAACCATTGATGTCAACTAATTCCTTTGTTTGCCAAGCAAGCACTGTATTTCTACTTATGGTAGAGATGAGCTTTCATTACTTCTTCTGTTTCAAATACTCATTACTATGGTATTTGTAATATTTCCTTTTCTGCTCCGAGACTGAGTTTGTATGGAGAATTAGGTAAGTGTAGTAGAAGCTGAGTTTGTGCCACAGATTGCTCTAAAGATAATAGAAGTTGACCATGTTCAGTCTGATCGTAGTGTTGTTTGGTATTATTTGGTTTATATGTATATAAACTACTGGTTACTTATATTTTACTATTTTTGCTGTCAATATTTCTCTTTTCTTAGTATTTTCACTAGAGCTTCTTTCACCTTGTATTTTTTGAACCTGTTTTGAAATATTTTTCTTGAGGGGAGGTCTATCAGAAACAACCTCTCTGCCTCACAAGGTATGGGTAAGGTCTGCGGACACTCTACCTTCCCTAGACCTCACTTGTGAGATCACGTTTGAGTATGTTGTTGTAATATGCACTATTGATAGGACAATTTCGTCTTTTTCCTGGTACAGGTGTCAGTACGTGATACTATCGAGCATATCATGGTTCCATTTACTGAAGCACAGCCTCTGCAAGCTACCCTGAAACTAAAGCAAGTGGTCATGCGTTTCTTCAAGGATTCGACCGTTCCAGTCATAGATGATTGGGGAAGTTGTGTTGGAATACTGCATTGTGAAGACTGCAATGAGGTACTTATCTTCGATCTCTATGATCTATTTGGCTATCTTTATTCACAGCACTACTCTATTCTCTAGTTTGTCTCGGTGTGCTTCTGAAACATTATACACTCTTCTACCGCTACAACTCTACCTTCGTAATATCTTTATCATTTGGTTACTTTGACATTGTATGTTTGAGGTGTTGTAGAGATTATTTATCTATTAGCAGCTTGCTTGTGAATTTTATCCCGGATGTGGCAATCTGATCATTACCATGTTCATGCCGGATAATAAGATTATATATCCTTAAGAACATAGAGTTTTTAGTAATGAGCGATTGAATTAGCTGAAGAGGGGTTTATGTAAATAAGAAAATTTTGGGATTTTAAAAATATGTGTCATTAGTACTCTAATTAAAAAAGAGTCCCTCCTACCCAATATTTAAATCTTGGGTTTTAGAATCTGAAATAAAAGCCTCAAAAGGCTCTTATAATTCAATGCCCTTACTATGTCTCAATTAGCAAGTCATAGGACATTTTTTTCAAGATGGTGCACGGGACCCAGTTACTGCTTAAGTGACTCCTTTCTAAACGACTTCATCCAGTCAATGACATCCTTGTAGACGGATGAGAGCCTTTCTCTGGATACTAATAGAACACAAGCCAAGGAATTATCATTTTTCTAACCCAAGGAACTAAGCAGGAAAACAGAAGCACCTCTTATTAATTCTGCATTGTTCATCCTTACATTTTCTCCAACTTCAACGGAGAGGAAATTATGGTAAGTCCTGACAGATGAGGTCAACCTCCTTGAAAATGACTGGTTGATCTTATCCAGACAGTTTGAAAAAATAGAAGTGGCTAAGGTGGGAAGTATTGGTCTTCATTTTAAGCAATTATCAATCTACCTCACTTAGAGATGGAGTTATCTGCTTCTACATGACATCAAACTCCAGAAGACTAGTATATGAGAGAGTTCAATAGTGGATCAGACGATGAAAGCTGCTTAAGATTGTGACATGTAAGGATAGATATCTACTGCTCAATGCACAGGTTCAAAGAGTGCAGCTAGTTCAATGTGAAGAAGATATGCAGAAGCATCATTAATGCGTGGGTCCATAGTTGTTCTAGGATTGAAGGGGGATTTTAGAAGGAAACAAACAAGTCTGCCTGATGAGATTTCAATCTGAAGAAAAACAGCAACTAAGGTAGTGCTGTGAATGGAAAAAGGATTGTCTTCTGGTAAGTGATATAGATTGGACAAGAGAATTTAATGAGTACGTATCCAGAACTTTTCTCCCTATCTATCAATTCAGATGCAACAGTTGCTGACGTGAGGTCCCCCTAAGGTTGGAACATCTCTTTTAAAAGACGGGTGAATGACTGGGAAGTGGAGAGAGTGGCAGAGCTTTTGCAAAACTGAACTGAGTTTGAAGGTGTTTCCCCAGAACCTGATACTATAAAGCGGAAGCATGACAGTGATGGCAAATTCACTATTAACAGGCTGTATAGGAAGGAGCTGAAGGTGCAGCCAGGCTACAAATCAGGCCCCTGAAAACAGGTCTGGAAAAAGCCTGGCCCTAAACAAGGTAACATGTTTTACGTGGTTGGTAGTGAGGAGAGCTTGCATCACTCCGTGAAGGTTATAAAGTAGAGGATTCCATATAGCATCTAGGTGTTTACTGTGCAACGAAGCTGAGAAAACTAACAAAGAGTGTTGCAGAGCCACTTCACAAATTTGGGCTTTATTTCTAATCTCTCTGACACTAGGTGGAAGATAAATGACCAATGACCATCAGATTACTAAGAGTTAAATATAAAGACAGCAATCCTAGAGCAAATACACTGCTATGTGGTTGGCATTTTCTCAGTACCACGCCTTTGTTTAACTTCAGGCTGCATGGACTATTTCTCATCTTTCATTCTGTTTGCTGTTCATGTGAAATTGATCTGAACTTGTTGTCTCAGAAAAATTGCTCGAGTTCATTGTGAAATGTAAAAGAAAAATAAAACAGAAGCTAATATTCTAAATTCCTGTGTCCATTGCTTTATTGAGTAGTTAACTTGATTGTCTTCTCAGAGATGACATACTTGGGTTGCGGAGTTCTTCTAATGTTATTATGCCTATTGTTGCAGCTGGATGCGCCGCTTTCAGCCATGATGAGAAGTCCACCTCCTTCCGTGACAACCTCAACATCCATTGGTCGTGTTATTGATCTAATGCTAGAGAAGAAGTACAAAATGGTTATTGTTGCAAAATACGAAAATGTGCGCGGAATGTTTTACAGCTCCAGTGTAAAGGCTGTCGGAGTTTTTACGTCTGAACAGCTATATAAGCTTGCTCCAACTTCATCAGAGCTAAGTCTTCAATATTCTTCTGCCTGTAGAGAACCTATTGAAATTTGTAGATAGTATACCTCGAGAAAGAAATTTGCATGAACTTAATTCTTTTTCCACTGTAGAGAAGGCTATCATTTCTTTTGGGCTGCTGAGTTTTTCGTGTGTCACTTATTGCGTGCTAGATTGCAATACTATTGACTTTGGTTTGAGTATCTGTTCAACTTAATATAATGTTGGTGCTGGGGTCTGACAGAAATATTCACAGTATATGGAAATTTTGGAGTTGTTGAGGCAACTAAAAAACTAAATGTGTACCATCTGTGGGTATGGATGAGCTTTGACTGTACTAGCATTAATGGAAAACAGGTTCCTCATCGCTCTTTTTAAATGAGATGATCCCAAAATTCAATATGTTATGAGAACATCCATCGGAGTATATAATTTGAAAATGAAAAACACTACAAAGAAGTGGAAAATTCAACTTATGTATTCACTCTATCTCCCTTGTATTTTTTCGTTCTTTTCAAGCACGATTTTGTATTTCTAAATGGTATAAATATTAGCGAAAAACCACTTGTGATGACAGTTTTGCTTATGTCTTCACTGTTGGTCGAATTATAAACCTAATTGCTAGAACTTCCACTTCAATGTCTTGTTCAAATTTCATCAGTTTCTAGTTCACATCCTGAGATTCAATGTATTACCAAGATCAGAAAATTTCTTCAAAGAGCCTACAACATGTATTGTAAATGGACTTCCCTGTAGTTTTTAAGTGTCTATTGAATAATAAAAACTTGTGGGGCTGCTGCGTTTACTCATGTTATAGTGTCTTGTAAATAAAAGAGCTCATGCCATAAATTGCTAATGAAGATCAGGCCCTGTTACTGACAGTTCAGCGTGACATTACATGCGATGCAATAAAATATCAGTCAATTATGTGATCATTGACAAGGTAAGTATTTTTCTCTGCCTTTCAAGATATTGCATAACAAATTTGTATCTTGCTGCCCTATTTTGTCATAATCATGTATATAAATGGCGTTAAACTTAGAAAAGTAGCATAGAAAATAATTATTACCCACTATTTCACATCATGTATGAAAAATAATTACAATTTCCACTTAAAGACTTCAATGCACTACAGTATTGCTTTTGGAAAACTATAATAAGCATACAACAAGGAACGATTCACAAACTAAAACAATAGATGAGAACTCATTTGTGGTCTTGCCTGGAGATGACAGTTTCAAAAGCACCAGCCAGTGCTCTCACTTTGTTCTTCCTTTGCTCCCTAAGTTTGCTTGCTGTCTCTTCAATTACATTATTTGAAATCACAGATTCGTTATTCTTACCTTGCACCACGTGATGTAGAGATTTTGATGATGCTACATTCGTATTTTTCACTGGTTCTGCTTCTGTACTTTCTTCTACGCGGACTTCAACTTGCTTGGGACTGAGACTTTCGGTTTCTTCTACCATGGGAGTTTCTTTCTCTTGGTTTGTTTCTTCGTCCTCCTCTTTTGATTCTTGATTCTCCTCTGTTGCATTTATAATGGTTTCTTCTTTTTCCTTCTCTGATGAATCAGGTTCGCTATGCTCATTGTTGATTTCTTCTGTTTCTTCAATTTTGATTTCTGGATTTTCCACTAGTGTGGCTGATTCATCTGGAGCGTTGATGCCCTCCAATTCAGCACTGTTTACATTTTTATTACTAAGCTCTTCAATATGATCCTCTGTGGCTGAATCATTTTCATTTTCATTCTCATTCTCATGCTCCCCTGCATCAGAATCAGCAATCATCTCGTTGTCACTTATGGTCGTTTCCTTTTCAGTTTCGTGAGTTGTTAGTTCTTGATGATCCTCTGGCTCTGACTGTTCACCCTCATGTGAAATGACATTCTGAGCTATATCTGGAGAATTTGCTGTTACTGATGCTTTTGTAGTTGAACCACTAGCACTATCATGCTTCCTGGTTGTGGTCGTCTTCTTTTTGGTCACTGGCCTAGAATTCAGGCCAGCACTGCGTTGTTTGCCAATGGCATCCTTACTAGTAGTAGTTTTTGATAATCTATCCAAAAGGGGTTTCTGAGAAGTGGAAGTCTTGGTTGATAAAGAAGACGATGAGCGAGGAATTCTCTCCTTAGGACTAGGTGAAATTCTGGTTTTTGGTGAGGAAGAATGCAGGGGAGGCTTATTATCGAATGATCTTCTTCGAGCTAGATTAGAAGCTTTGGTACTGTGAGTGTTGTGCAGGTCACTTGAAGATGCAGACTTCTTAGCTTGAGTAATTGTTGGTTTGAGGTAGCTAGGAACATTCTTGTTTAAAGAACTAGTTGTTGATGTTGGATCAACTTGTTTTCTAACAGGTGATGTTGTTTTTGATGTGTTTGTTGTACTTCTTTGGTGATGTATTGGTGATGTTCCTCTCTTCTCCTTCCCTGCAGGAGCTGTCTCTCTTGCTCTTGTTGCCATTCTTTTTGCCTTTGGCTAGAATAGATCTTATATCTGCAAAAAAGAAGAGATTATGTTTATTTAATAATGTTGGGAGCACCACCCCCAAAAGGGCTTTGCAGTGTGCGATCCAGATTTAGTAAGAGTTCCAATGTGGGCACCGGACAGTGATAAAGATTTTAGTCGATCAAGTGACCTAGAAGATAATATGTTGGATACATGCACGACTGCTTAAACTTGTTAGAAGATAATATGTTGAATACATGCACGACTGCTTAAACTTGTTACGGATTTTCATATAGACATATGAACTCTGGGGCCGACCTATCTTATTAGGAGGGGGTGGTGCATGTGTACTCATTAACCTTCGAAAAACTATCATGTCTACTGGACATCATGCCCCTTGGGAACTTTTGGATGCACTCAAATCTTGAACACTTGAATTGTATCTCATAGACACATCTTACACAAGTCTTTGAAATAGCTCAGGTAAAGAATTCTTCTTCATTTATTATTTTTGCCCCCAATTCATATATAATGGTTATTTTTATGTATCTTATTTGGTTATTAACCAAAGCTAAAAAAACAAAAGAGGGCATGCAAGATACAACTACTACTTTGAGAAATTTATCTATTTACTTTTGCACATTACAAATATAATACACTTTAAGATTACATATCACCACTATATTCAATAATGGAAAAGTGCATCTTTTTCTTTCTTTCATGCACTTTGATCATAGAAAAAGACTTGTCATACTTCTAACCTTCTCAATTCCTTTTTCTTATCCTAAACCAACAACATCAATAATATATTCAATGTAATATAAATATTGACCTTTATCTTTATCTAATCTCACAAATGACTTTTATCTTTATGAGATAAAAAGATTGTTTTACCATCACCTGAACAAATTTCCCTTTATTCATCTAGATCAACTATCCCCATCCTAAAAAAATACATAAAAAAAAAGTAGTAACTAACAATCTTTTGGGATACTTGAAAAAAAGTTGTATGAATTAAACAATGTAAAAGATGCTTAAATTGGTTATTCATTTGGAAAGAAATATCATAAAATTCATAAAACAAAATGGCAAGGAGAAAAACACACCTTTTTGAATGAAAAGAGATTATGAAAAGCCTTCATCATTAAGGATCTTTTTTTTTTTTTTATTATTAGGATAAAACAAACTCAGGTATATGGGAGTAAACGAGCTTAAAACAAGGAAGGAAATGAAAGAAATGAAGGCGAAAAAATGTTGATTTCAAAAGGGAAAATAATATTTCGCGTAAATTATGGACAACCTAAAATTATCGAAAACAATCCATAAATTATTAACCTAATCGTCAAAGTAAATAATTCGAAGGTTAATTTCTCACCCTCACTAAATTTTACTCTAGATCATAGTAAAGACATAATTTTTTTTTAACTTATTACTTATCGACTATAACGACAAACAAAACTAAACTGTTTTTGATGGCATAAAAGTAATCGACCTATATCTATTATCCCATTAAAGTAATTGAGTCTGAACTATGTATGAATTACTTTTAAAAACACAAATAACTGAATAATTTTTTGGCATGGGCTAATATTTTTTTCTTCTTTTTAGTCTGGTTCGTTTGTAATTGTCTTTTGTTTGATAAAATAAGGATAGTAAAGCTTCATACATCCTTTTAGGAAAAAATAGATTAGTATTATCGTCAATTACACTTTTAACTATCAAAATAGCTTTAAAATACTCTTCTTACCAACTATTGCTCTAAAATAAGAAAAAATAGGTCAATTTTGCCTGGAAGAGAAAAAATTGGCTTCCCCATTTAAAATTTGGAATACGTACTTTAATGATAGAGACTTGAAAATTTCATATAGGAGACTAAGAGGGTGTTTGGATTGACTTCTGGAAGTGTTTGACAAATATAAAAATAATTTAAAATAAGTCAAAAATGACTTAAAATAAGTTGAAAAGTGTTTGACAAGATTAAAAATGACTTAAAATAAGTCAAAAACCAAAAGTAGATCTCCCCCTCATTTTTATTTTTAAGTTAAAAGCTGTTTTTTTAAGTCAATCCAAACATGCTCTAAGTGATTACTTTAACTATTTTAAATGATAAGTTTTAAACAATGCCAATTATAAGTAATACTCATAAAGTATAATTATCAACATTATTTTTTTTCAATTAAATATTTAATCTACTATTTGTTTCGAAAAGTATTATATCCCTGCCTGAAATTTGGGATGTCTTTATACTACTTATTTTCTTACGGCATTATTATATTTTTCTCACACTGAATATCCATAACCCAATCCCTTCTAAAAATAGATTAAAAGAATATAACAAATTTATTACATTTCAAATAGTTCAGGGGCAAAACCAAGAAGTGTATATATGTGAGGGATTTGAAAAATATTTCTCTTTAGCAAAAAGTATAATGACGAAGATATTTTATAATAAAAAATATAACTAAATAATTTAGTCTCCCTTCTTTTTAAAAGTTTTTGAGCGGAGAATTTAACTTTTCGATCATTTGTATATACTTTCTAGTTTCTAGTACTGCTATTCATAATATATGTCACTACAATATATTTTCAATTATTAGGAAATGTGAACATGTTTTAAAATAGAGTTGTACATAGCTAATTAATTATGATTAATGTTATATCATTCATTGAATCCATTTAATCAGACCACTCGTCTGCGTGTATTTATTGTGTATTTGGTTGATAACATAAAAATTTCTAAGTAATTGGTCCATAACTAATACAACGATTTAGCGACATTATTTAATATTTGCATTAATTTATGTGAATATATATTTTAAATTTCACCTTGATTTTCTCAATTTTTTTAGAAAAATACATACTTATAAATTACTTGTACTAGAATAATTATATGTACTCTCTCCGTTCATTTTTAGTTGTTATGGTGCGTTTTACGAAAGTCAATTTGACTAATTTTCAAAATTAAATTAGATTACATTAATTCGATATTTAAATAAAAAATTTAGATATTTAAAAACTATACAAAAAGTATTATAAATTGCAATTTTTTTTTGCATATCAATATGATGAAATTTACATGGTAAATGTTAGTCAGAATTTTTTATCATGTGATGAAAAAAGGCCCAAAATAGTCCCTCATCTTAGAGTTAAGACTCAAAGTCATCTTTGAGTTTTCACATGGAGCATTAATAATCCCTCATGTTTGCAATATTGATGCACTTTTGGTCCTACTTCAAAATTTTGCCTATTTTTTAACATTAATTTTATCCATAATTTATGTATGAAATGTTTACTCGTCATTTTATACATTTAGTATAAATAATGACTCCATGTGAGAGATTGTGAGAAAGAAAACACCTTATTTTGTTTAGTAAAAATCGTATTGCAGGTAAAGTCGAGAGGTTCATCACGACGATTTCACGTGCAATAGTACAATTTTTTCTTTTCTTGCAATGTCATATGTTAAAATGTTCTTAGTTTAGCTGCAGTAATATTTCTACTGAATAGAACAAGGTGTTCTTCTTCTCACCTTCTCTCACATAGAGTTATTATTTATATCAAGTATATAAAAAGACGATGGGACATTCAGTACATAAAATTATGGACAAAATTAATGTTAAAAAATAGGCAAAAATTTACGGAAGGACCAAAAGTGCATCAATATTATAAATATGAGGAACTATTAGTGTTCTATATAAAAACTCAAGGATTTTGAACCTTTTCTCTCATATGACTCTAAAAAATGAAATCATGACAACACTAAAAGTGAAAGGAGGGAGTATCAATAATGTTTTCTTTTCAAAAATCCTTTATAGAAAGAATTTTTCCCATAAGTGAGACTCGAACCGAGACTTTGATGAAGGGTGAAACAATCCGACCAGACGGAGAGTGAGTTTAACTTGTAGTGGAACATGACGTATCGCCGGTAAAGTTGAAGGAACAGCCGTCGATCTTTGACTTTCCTCAGCCAATTGGCTGATCCAACGGCTGACACTATTTTCCTATTTTAGTCCTCCTTTCCATCTGCTCTGGATTCTTCCTACTTCATACTTTACGCGTATCTCTCTCTCTCTAAAAGTTCTTTTTCTTTTGCACCATTTTATTTGAACAATACTTTTCCTTTTTGGGTAAAGAAGAAGAAGAAGAAGAAGGTAGTTGAACAATCAACAATATTTCAATTTTTATTATAATTAATTGTTTTGACTCATTATTGATCATTATCAATTCAATTTTGTCAACTGTGTAATACAATTTTTTTTGGCCCAAAATTCAAATAAGAGTTTCCTTCTATTTGGGTCAACTGATTGATTATTAAGTCACTTTTCTTGTTAGAATTCAAAAGTAAGAAAGTTAACTTCTTTTTTTTTGTTGATAATTTTGTAAGTTTTTGGTTGAACTTTTCTTGTTATTTCTTGATATGGAGTACTGATACAAATATTGGATATTCAATAATCTTAGTCAACTGTAAGTTGATATGGGTTTGGAGGTTTTTGATTGTATATAAGTTTTGATTTTCCTCATAGGAGTTTTCATCCTAGTTGATTGTTTTGATGTCCTTTTGAGTTTTCTGATTAACTCTCATGGTATTATTTTTTTCTTCATTTTCTTGAGTTTTTGAAGTTTTGATTGTTTTGTGTTGTGACTTGGTGGATAGATACGCGTACCTGTGTTGGTGGGAGGTAGCAGGTATCGGTTATCAAAAAGAATTTGTTTATGTTATGATCGGCTTTTTGGGGATTCTATGTTTTTGTTCATCAGCTGGGGTAGCTGTGCTCAAAAGTTACTGCCTTGTTTATGCTGTTATTTATGTTTATCTTCTAAAAATCTACGACATTCTGAAGGATTGAATAATCAGTACTTTAATTCTTGCAACGAGAAGTCAATGAACTTCTGTAGATATCTCTTGTGTCAGTTTTAATGGCTTATATGAGGTTCAAGTAGTTTTAGCTGTCAATGAATTGTTGGAAATCTACAAGTTAAATTATTCTTGAAATTTCTACATGTAAAATGAATGTGAGTTCTCCAAGGTGCAGAACTTTTGAACTTCATTGTTCTTGATGCCTTGGAGATTGTCGTACTATGTTTTGGAAAACAGCTTTTAAGTTCTGACTTGACCTGCTAACGGGTATTAGTCATTTTCTATCATTTAATTTCGTAAGCATATGGCGTTGTTGATGCTAATTATTGTATGTGGTTTGACAGGATTTGGTGGTTAGTGTAATCAATGGATGTATATTCTGGCAAAAGAGCTAAAAATGGGCTTGTCGCGCCCAGAAGAGGTTTAAGGGATACTGCTGATAGCAGAGATGAAGATGTTCAGCTGTGCTCGCGGCTTGGATGCAGTGGCCGGCTCAACCATTTTGAGAGCAGCTGTGTTGGAACTAAAGAGAAATCCAGATCATTTAAGCCTACTTTTAGTGCTTCAAATGGGAAGGATGTGGTTGGGAGTTCATCAAGGACATCTTCAGTGCTGAGTGTAAGAAACGCACGCGAGGAATCTCACATAAAATCTTTCTCTCAAGTTGGAAATGATCAATCAGAAATTAGCTCTTTGAATAGTGTGCCTGAAGTTACAGAACAAATTCAGTCTTCGCCAGAGTATCAACTCAATATTAGTTCAGCAGCGAGAGATACTAGATCAAGCAAAGCTAGATTGACAGAAGCAGGCCACTCTAGTGGAACATCCAGTAGTAGACCTCGTAAAATAGTTTGTCACAAGTCTGGTTCTTACAATCAACATACTCCAATGCATGCCTCTGTTCCTTCACAATCTAAAGCCATTGATTCTGAAAAGCGGCCCTGTAGCAGTGGGGCTGGATATGGGTTGAGAAATCTAAAATGTAAGTCCATATCAGATGTCCTCCCAAATAATTGTTCAACGTCGGAATCAAGATTTAGTAGAAGGGACATGGTAAAAAGGAGAAATACCGAAGGTGAAAGCAGTTCATCTGCTAAAGAGAAGAAAAATACCAAGGCATCACAGAGAGAAAAGCATGTCACTCGTCAAACTCGTGGAATCTCCATCTCTGAGTCAAGAAGTGGCAGAAATTTGGATTATAGTGTGAATAATCATGCTTTGTCAGTTCAGACCCGCAGGTCGATGAATGTGAATTCTAGGTTTAGGGGTCCAGTACAAGATTCATTGCAAACTGAGTCCTCTGGCTTAGTCCAAAGTTTACATCGGCCTGAAATGCCAGATCTCAATCTGGAGTCTTCAAGCCAATTGTTCACAGATGGCTCTTCATCAAGTGATTTTAGTTCTAATAGTTTTCCTGGAAATGATATTGATGATTTACCCAGTGTAGTGCCCTTCACTTCTGCCGAACTAGGCATTAACCGATTAATGAACCAGCAAGCCTTACAGCGATATAACATGGATGGAGTTGCTCAGGTAATTACCAGACGAATCTAAATCATTCTGTTTCCCGAAACTTACATGATTTTTGTTTAAGATATTTGATTTGCTTACTGCTCGACTTTACAGGTATTATTGGCACTTGAGAGAATGGAAGCAGATGAAGAGTTAACATATGAGGTATATTTTAGTACTTCTGACCGCCTGACAATGTCCTATCTGGATTTATCAATGGAACTATTGTTTTCTGTCTACAGCAGCTGCTTGCATTGGAGACGAACTTGTTGCTTAGCGGCCTTAACTTCTACGATCAGCATAGGGACATGAGACTTGATATAGATAGCATGTCCTATGAGGTTTGTTTTGCAGTTTGATACTTTGAGTGCCGAGTATATAAAAAAAGTATTTATTCTTATAGCAACAATCTAAGAAAGTCATTTTCTAGCTGAAAGCTTCTCAAGTTAAAGTACTATTCCTTGGGGGTAAAAGAGTAGCTTTTCTCCCGGTATAGTATGATTCTATAGCTTCCAGTTCATGATTTATTGCTTGTTAACAGGAATTACTAGCTCTTGAAGAGAGGATGGGCACTGTTAGCACAGCTCTGCCGGAGGAGGCAGTATCAAAGTGTCTTCAAAGAAGCATTTATCAAGGCATGCACTCGGAACTAGGGGAATTTGGAGGTGATGGGGATGAAGCTGAGATCAAATGCAGTATCTGTCAGGTACATTTACCTATTTTTATATTTACTGAAGTGGATGATTCTTTATGTTACATCTCGTCTCTGAAAACATGTAGGGGCCAGAAAACGTGTGCTTAGACCTAATAAGAGACAGATCTTGCCATCCTTGATATTGTTTCTTAAGCTTTTTGGATGTGATGACAGTGTACTTTCAGACACTAAGCACATAATGTTTTGCAGGAGGATTATGTGATTGGAGATGAAATCGGAAAGTTGGAATGCAAGCATGGTTATCACATGGAATGTGTACAACAATGGTTAAAGCACAAGAATTGGTGCCCAATCTGCAAGACATCAGCAGCAGCTTCATCAAAGCTAACAACAGCACCATGACATGCTATGGAACCTCCACCGTGTTGAGGGAGGGGGACCAAGCATGGCGCGTCTTTGTACCTCACTAAAGTAATCCAATATGTGGTTCGAAGGTACTTTATTTCGGTTGTAAAGGTTTCTTATTCCGGTTGTAAAGCTCGAAGATGGAGAATGAAAGAGGATGATCTGGCCCTTTTGCTTAACTAACCTCCAAAGGACTCAAAAAGTAATACTACAAAACTAATGTATTGGCTAAATGTGTAAATAACTTTCCAATGGGTACATCCCACGTCCACAGCCTCTCGTACAAGTTCCCAAGCACGAAAACACCTCATATCTTTGTAACCTTGCTTGATTAAAGCAACTCTTTTAAATGAAAACACACTTTGGTGTATAAAACATTCCTCCTTAGTAAGATTAAGGGAAAGTCTATATTTTGAGATGTGATGTAGACAATTTATCACAATACAAGCTTTTTCTACACCCCAAAATGTGATACGTATATCTTTATATAAATATTAATGACTATTTTCACGACTCGAACATGATTACGAATTGAACCACTTTAATGGAATGTGTGTGGCTGCTTGCCTTTGAAGTCCTAAAAGCAAAGATTTTGTAGATGTATCTTAGAAAAAATGGTTTAGAATTAATAAACGATTAGGTTTTAATTAACGACCTTATTTAAAAGGCCACTTATTGATAAATGCTTTTATTAAAATAATTAAATTGTTTAGTGATTGAAATGATTTTATTTATGAAATAGTTTCCACTAAATACCAACATTTCGAAAGATTCAACTTACTTAATTAATTAATGAAGTGACAATTTACTTAGCATTTTCTCCCCCTTTTCTCACTTTTCATGCGTACAAAAAAACAAAGAGGAAAAACTGAGCATTTTACAATTTAGGTAAATAATTTCCAAATAATTACATGTGAAAGAAATTTACACCAAATATCAAAGATTAAATAAAATAATTCAAAGCTTATATTCCTAAATTCAAGATTACTTATTAATAATAGGGTTGGTAACAACTAAACCAAAGAGGGGCCCAACAAGAAGCATACGACATTTGACTGGACAAAATATGTACATTAAATGACAACTGAAATCTATCTTCTTCTCTGAATTTGCCTTCTTATTGATCTTCAGATAAGATTTTGAACTCTCCATCTCCATCTCTTTCCCCACAGGTAAAAATTTGCTCCTCTTTTTCTTGGTGTTCTGCAAAATTACTTGAGAAAAATCACATCTTTGGCTCAATTTTGCTTTTCAATGTCTCAAATTGTCAATTCTTGTAATATAAGCTCTTTGGGTTTTACTACAGTTCATTCATACATTTTGAATTCACTTTTGTTTTGCCAATGTTTTTGAGAAAAGCTCAATTATGGTTTGGAATGCTAAAAATCAATTCTTGTAATGCACTCTCTTTTTTGGGTGGGTGGGTAGGTGGTAGGGGTTGTTTCTGTTATTGGGTTTGCTTCAGTTGGATAGATGAATTTGAAAGTTACTTTTGTTTTTTGGTTTTTCTCCAAATAGCTCAAGAAATCATATATTCATCTCCATTGTGCTTACAAATGCTAAAATTTCTTGTCTTGTAGTGAAGGTTTTTCTAGGTTCTTGTTGTTATTGGTTTTATTTATTAACAGAATCATTAGGAAATTTCTGGGTTTTGGCCAATTTGTTTTTGAGAAAATCACATCTTATGCTCAAATTCCAATTTTGTGATGTATTGTTTTTCAGTTTTTTTTTTTTTTTTGTGTGTGTGTGTGGGGATTTGCTGCAATAAAATGATGCAGTTGAAAGTTCTAGGAAATCACATTTGTAGCTAAATTCTGCTTTGTAAAGCTCAAAATTACATCTGTAAAATATGATCTTTTCGGGTCTTCGTGTTGTGGGATTTCGAGTTGTGTGCATATTATGGGATTTCAAATTGTAATATATGCACTTTCCCTCATATTGTAGTGGTGCTTATCTGAGCAATCATGGCTTCTGCGGCAATGTTGAACGCACCTTGTAATATTGGAGCTGTAAAGTTTGAGGTGAAACTGAAGCCATCACCAAATTTGTTTTGTGCACGGCCTTCTGTAAAGTTGAATCGAAGGAGGGTGTTGACCATTAGAGCTAGCAAGGAAGGGCATGATAATGGGTCTAGCTCAGGGCCCTTGAGAAAGATGGGATTGACTGATGAGGAGTGTGAGGCTGCTGTAGTTGCTGGAAATGTACCTGAAGCTCCTCCGGTTCCACCAAAGCCGGCTGCACCTGCCGGTACCCCTATTGTGTCTTCACTGGTTAGTTTTGAGACATCATTATTTGTAATTATGTCAATTTGCCATTTTAGAGATGGCGAGGAAGTGTTCTAAGTGGACCACCTTTTTCATTAGTTTTGGAGGAGTGTTTTGATTGCTTTTTGGCTTTGGTTTTGGTGGCATATTTTCTAATCTGCTAAATGTTATTTTTCTATCTCCGTATCAAATTGTTACAGGAATTAGATGTTTCATGAGTCCAGAGTGTTTGATTTGTTTTTAATTGAACTGGCCAGATGTAAGTTGGTTACTATGGTGTACTTACATGTAATTCACATTGTTTCTGAATGACAAGTAACTTGCCAACTGTTAAAATAGCAGAAGCAGTGGAGAACAAATTGCTCTGACAACTTAGTGACAATTGAGTATAGGCATCTCAATAAATGATAACTGACTTAGGATATAAAAAATGGATTCATCTACTGAATTGAGGCAAAACTTTCATAAAATGCTAGTACTGTATTGGAAGACTGCTTAACTATTGTTGATGGGTGTTATTACATTTTGAATTCAAGATTCTTTAAAACATTTTTCAAGAGTTCTAGTTACAGAAAGGCGAAAGCCTTATAAAGGAAAGTGACCATACTTTGAGAAAATTACACCGGACTATAAAATCTTGAAGTTGACAGATAAGGTCTAACAAAAACTTCTTTGAACATCTTTGACTATTCTTATCTGGAAGGAGGATGCAGAATCGTGAATTTGATACTT
This sequence comes from Solanum chiquidenum, assembly GCA_029582725.1. Classification (NCBI taxonomy): domain Eukaryota; kingdom Viridiplantae; phylum Streptophyta; class Magnoliopsida; order Solanales; family Solanaceae; genus Solanum; species Solanum chiquidenum. The sequence goes on along the minus strand of JAJOOS010008158.1, from coordinate 817 downwards.
GCAAATTACATGATATTTACCTATAGTGTATTTCTTGTATTTTTCGAAACATTGAGGGTCTTTATTCCATTTACACAAGATGATCAGCGATCTTTGTTAGACATCCCTATGAATACTTGACTCTGAAGATTGTGTAATTAATGTTTTATCCTTCAATTTTTGGGAAAAAATATCCTTCAACTTCTACTCTTCTTGTAGGCTGTCAGTGGGTACTACATTTATTATTTTGTAAGTAATAGTGTTAACTTGTTTAGTTTGTGTATATGATAGCATCTTGGTTGAATTGTTGAACTGTATAAATAATTTTTGGTGATAATGCTTTAATGTAGACTCAATACTGCATCAGAAGTTGATAGATTGATTTGCTATGTGCCTAGCTAATGACTAGATGTTGCTTGTATAGCCAATTAATAGGAGACCACGCCGTAATCGTAGGTCGTCAGCAGCAAGAGCTGCATTCCAGGAAACAAATATAAGCCCTGCGAATCTTGTATATCCACTATTTATTCATGAAGGTGAGTACTTGCCTGAGTTACTTCCTCTCTTCTTATAACCTGTATCAATCTGTTCTTACAAATTGCACACTTGCAGGTGAAGAGGACACACCTATTGGAGCAATGCCTGGATGTTATAGGCTTGGATGGAGGCATGGTCTTGTTGAAGAGGTCGGTGAGCTATCCCTGGGATTCTTCGTCCTCTATAATGACTTTGCATTCTTAGATCAAAGTTTCAGCATTTTGATTCCTTAATTCATTTCTTCTTTGTCTAATTGATCTTGTCTTATAATCCTGCTCCCCCTTCTTCCAAATTTTAGCTG
>JAJOOS010008157.1:0-25235 GCA_029582725.1 Solanum chiquidenum | reverse complement strand
TGAATTAATTTATTTTAATTAATTAATTTGACCAATAAACATGTATTAATTATTTAGTTTTTCTATGTTGGACAAATATATACTTTCAAAGGGTAAAATAAATAGAATAATGTCATTATGCATTGATTTTGTGAAATGACAAATATTAAAAATCATTTATTTTCTGTAAGGACGACATAAAAATAAAAATGGAGGGAGTAATTGTCTTCCATATTTTTCCTAAAAGGAAAAGTTTGAAACTCTATATTCTCTCTGCATTTTTAATATTTTTCTTTCGAATTTGTATTATTATATGTGTAGGTCAATTGACCAAATTGATATCATAAAAAAATGTAGTTTTTTTTTCTATCTAATTTATCACTCATGATTTACAATTATAAGCTTTTATATAATGTTTTGATTCTTTTGAATCGAATAAAATGAGAGGGTGGATATAATTCAACATCATCTAATCATTTTTTCGCCATAGAATTTGAATCATAAAATTTTGTGATTTTCATTTAATTAACTTTTAGACATGCAAAAAAAAATGGATAATTTTGAACAAAGAATTTTCTCAGGAGTTAAGATGGTCAAACGTTTTTAGCAAACGTTACTAGTTTCAAAGTCCCTAATCCCATATTTTAATTAGCTCAAATGACATCTGTTGATTTTTTTATTTGGATTTTTATGTGTTAAATAACCTGCTACTAGTAGTAGGTTAGGAAGACTGTTCTCTAATTACAATAAATATTAGAGGCCATATAATGCTTAGGTTAGAATTCAAACTTTTGAGGCGTTTTATGGGTTAACGCCCAAGAAACAAAATCATGAGGCCCAAAAGCCTCGAGGCTACCCATATAGGTCGGGCAAAAACAGACATATCTTGATAGTTGAGCCTGAGATTATTTGGTTTAAACTAACTAAGGAAAATATTACACAAATTTCACCTTTTAGTTTACTTATTACCATTATCCTCTATAAGTTTTATAAATTTCTAAAATCCCTCATTTTCGCGAATCAGATTAGTGTATCTCGCGCATCAGATTAATGAATCAGCGCTTATATTATTGTATCTCGCGCATCAGATTAATGAATCAGCGCTTATATTATTGTATCTCGCGCACCAGATTAGTGTATCATGTATAAAATGTAAATCAGATTAGTGTATCATGTATAAAATGTACATCAGATTAGTGTATCATGTATAAAATGCAATGTATCTTACTTAACAATTAATGTATCTCGTGCATCAGATTAATGTATTAGCGCTTATATTATTGTATCCGTTTTGAGGAATTTTTGTAATTATAAACTTTTAAGGGATAAATTGTAATTTTGCCTTAAAAATATGTGAAATCTGTAATTTGCCCTTAAACTAAGTTCTACAACATTTAACCTTCATACAAATAGCAAGTGTTAAATAAACAAGAAAAGAACACAAATGTTTATACAAAGAAACTTCCAATTTTCATGCTTGAGATGCTAAAAAAAGTTGAAATAACATCTTCAATACTCTTATCTGTTTGTTTGTATGATACTTTTCTACTTAGAAAACATTGAAATACTAAACAATTACCAGCATTACAAGAAAAAGTGTCCATACTCAAGAGCTCAAAAGTACTGTTAGTTTGTATACTGAAAACACAAATCTACCATATATGTATACCAATTCTGAGTACCATATATTACAATCCGTCCTAAACTACGCGAATTACCTAACATTTTTCCCATGTCATAGATATCACAATTGACAGTTCAAAATTCTTCATATCATTCACCATCATGATACCTATATGTGTTGCTTGATTTTGACGTTTGTTTTTTTATCTCTTGCGTTTGGACTTTAGAGATGTCACAGACTGTGAGTTGCTATGCCAATTGCGCTTTCTTTGATTGATGAACCAGTTATTGATTTGCTTCAGCTGTAATCCTGTTTCTTCCACAAGTTTTGCCTTATCATCCTCCTGCAAAGAATTGTCTTTTTAATAACAATAACATTCACTTTGTAACCTATGTTGCTCAGACTGTTCAGAAATGTATATGAGTACGCGTTGAATCCCTCAAAAAATAGTATTTACATTTTTTAGGAGTTGCAACAATAATTTTGGAGAGTCTACGCGACATATGATCAATTGATTGAAAAAACTCACAGTTGGATAAGGCCATTTTGAATGTTGTTGCCACCAATTCTTTAGAACAGTAGTGGTGTCACCAGGCAACTTTCCTGCCCTTCTCTTTCTCAATATCTCCTCCCTCACATCTTCAATTCTTGATCTAAATCCCTGCAAGAACCAACATTTGGTAGCTATCAGCAGCGGAACCAGGATTTTCACTAAGGCAATTCAAAATATATAGAAGTGAGCATATGAAAAGATTAAGGGAATTCGTCATCTGCTATATACATACATAAAAAATAATTTTGACCTTCTATATATAGTACTAACAGGCCCAATCTGATAAAGAGGCCCAAACCAACCCAACCCATTACTTAGAGGAAATATTAGACTGTCATCTAACATTTATACCAACTACACGAAATTTTAGATCATAATCTTAACATTTTCTCATAAAATTTTAAGTTGGAGCAAAATGGATTGGATCTTTAGACTATGATCTAAAGGGTTCATAAGTTGCAAAGAGAAATAAAACGAGGGTCATGTACTAAATAACTTCCCTAGTACAATTCTTTCTTAACGAGCCTTATGCAGCGAGAATCCAAATTAGTTGAGCTAGTAGATATCGGATACTAGATGATTAGAAACAAAAAAAACTTGTTAGAGGAGATGACCTGTTTGAGCTCAATTTTGAGTTCTTGTCTGACCCTCTCCATTAAAGACCTTTCAGATTCAGTAGGAAGACCAAATCCCATTCCCATTAAGTCATGTGCATCACCTCCAGATACATCTAATGAAAAATCCATTTGTAGTTCATCTTCATCATCAGACATTGTAGCACCTGTTCCTTCTCCAAGGGTTGCTCCTGATCAAGACGAAAAAAGATGTTTCAAAAGGAAAGAGATATTTTTTTAAAATAGACTAAAAAAGGTAAATAAGACGAACAAATTGAAACTGAGGAAATAGCTAATAGTACTATCATTAACCTTTTGGCTTTTACATGCATGCATAAATGCTAAAGCATGTATTGAATAGTCCTCATGATTGGAAAAATAGATAGTGTAAAAAAAAAATTGTGTTGTCTTCTTAATAAAATAAATACATTTCACAAATGACATTAGGAAAAAGGATTGTGACTCATATCTTGTGCCAAACCCTTAACTTCGTACTCCCTCCATTTAAAAAAAATGACCTAGTTTGATTTGATATGAAGCGTAAGAAAACAAAAAAAAACTTTTCAATGTTGTCGTCCAAAATAAATTTATGTCAAATGTACCAAATGTCATTTTATCTTGTGGTCTTAAACATGTTGAATTGAAAGTTGAAATTAAAGTGTTTGCCGAAATAGGAAATGAATCATTCTTTTTTAAAAAGACTAAAAAGGGATATAGGTGATTCTTTTTTAAACGAAAGGAGTATTTTATTTCATCTAATGCTTTCTCTAGGTGCCCAATATTAGGTTATATAATTGATATGAGTCCCTTTTTATAGTAAACAAAATGTGGTGGAGGAATAATAATAAAAATATATCCTTAGCAACTCGTGTTGTAAAACCTGCACGAGTTGTTTGGACATGAGTAGTACTAGTCCCCCTTTGATACTCCCTTCGTTTTAAGTTGTTCGTCTTGTTTTGATTTGATACGTAATTAAAAAAAATAGATATTAAATTAAAGATATATAAAATGTATCAAAATGTCTTTTAGTTTTGTAGTCTTAAACATGTTACGCGGAAAGTAGATGTCAAAAAGGGAAAGAAACAATTTTTTAACGAATTAAAAAGGAGAATAAGACAAACAAATTGAAGCGAATGGAATAATTAACAAAATTGTTAATATGGTGGAGGAAGTAATACACAACATCTTTTTAGGTGGATGGCACTAATTATATTTGGCTAATGACCATATCATATACACAATATATATATAAACATGATTGGAAGCAAAAAATAATAATCAAGATCTCACATGATATGTTTGTTAGATTAATCCCCAAGCAGTGAATCAGAAGTCACAAACAAAGCTATAAAAATAATAAAGTGTTCTAGAAACTCAATATTCTAAAGTAATTATATTATACTATATAGTATAATGCAGCCTCTCAGCAATCATCAGTTGTTAGTGTTTGTTACCTATTCTAATTTTCTCCTTCCATCACCAACCAACTAAACTCTCCAACTACATATATATATTTCAAATTTCTTTTCTAGGTCCCACTACCACCCAACTCTCAAACTTGGACTATGGCACAAACAAGAACTCAAAATCTACGTTGCTTGAATTTTTCAAAAATATTATTGAGTGCGTGTCGAGTGAAGGATTCAACATGAATGCGACAATATTTTTGCAAAGTCCAAAATATCCTAAGCATCAAACATGAACAAATTCACTCAATTAATTACCATGCATTACATCAACACATTATAAGGTTCACATATTTCCCACAGGTATTCATGTTTTGCTAAGATGGAGTAATATATACACTAGGGGTCATTTGGTAGAGTGTATATGCTGAAATAGTTATGTTGAGATTATTATTTATCGCTATTTGGTACTCTCTTCGTTGCTATTTATATATTACCATTTTTTATTTCACGTGTATTAACAAATTAAGTAAGTCTATTTTTCCACCCTTATTTAATTTTTTTTAAAATCAACTTTTCAATCAATGAATATGAATTATAATTTATTTTGATTAATTAATTTGACCACTAGACATGAATTATTCACTTAGTTTTTCTATGTTGGTCAAATGCATATTTTCAAGGCTAATAACTCATGACAAGGGTAAAATAGAAAGAATATTGTAATTTATGCATTGATTTTATGAAATGACAAAGTATTATGGACCAACTATTTATAATAAGAATGACATATAAAAAGGAACCGAAGGAATAGAATTTTCAATTTGTGTATAATGAATACACCCTATTATGTATTATTGAGTGTTGATTAATATGTAGCAAACCATGATATTTCGTAATACAAGTGTTTTTATTACATGAACAAACATGATTAAAGACAGAGCTATCCGTAATACACCAAATCAAATCGAAAATAAAAAATAATCTCAACATTATATAATTATCAATACGCTCTATTCAGTATTATTCATATATCTCTACCAAACCAACCCCATTAAGAATATAAAGAATGGTAGTTTAACCTGCTATAGCCTATAGCCTATATAGCATATTGTCTTGCTCTATTATCCAAATAACCATTTCTACCTTTATGTATAATTAAATGACTTGATATACACTATGATAATATTATTGTAGTTAAGCTAAAAGTTTAAAAAATTAAAGTTCTCAAACATACCTGTAAGAAGCTGTAAATTCTGTTCAATTTCACGGCAGGCCATAACAGCTTCAACAGCATGAACTCTGACATGCTGCTGAAGCTGTTCTTTAAACGAACACAAAACTAACAAATACTGTGCCTGTTGCAAAAAAAATAAAAATAAAAATATTCCATCACTACCATCATTTCAGATTTGCAACAAATCTGAAATAAAAAAAAATAGCACAAAATAAATTACCAAGAAATTATCGAGCTCTTGTCTTTCATGATGAGAAAGTGAATGATGTTGTTGTTGCTGTTGCTGCTGAGAAGAAGCATAAGATCTCAATAAATGATGAGATTGCGAGAGCTGAGCATCAATTAATGGCAACTGATCAATCGGCGTAGCTACACGAAGACATGCTACATGTGCTGAAAGTAGCTGTTCATACAAAGGATGTGTAGCAATTTCACCTTTCAATTGACTGTGATGATTCAAATTTCGATTATGATGATCCTCCGAAGAAATCATCATAGATGAAATATCACCACTACCTAAACCAGTAGTACTACTAGAACCCATTAGCCCTAGTCCTCCTTGTTCTTGTTGCATATTATTTTCTTTTGTTAATCTTCACAACATGGATCTATATAAATCTGTGTCAATTTTGTTTTTTTCTTCTTCTTCTTCTCTCCAGCAGCAGCAGCTACACCACCAATCTAGTACACTGGTGAAAGAGAAAAAAAAGAGAATCTTTTATGTACTATTTTCTTCTGATTTGATGTATTTTTTTGATGAAGAAAATCAGTGATTTTACTATTGGAAGTCTTAAATTTATATTGGGATCTGAAACAACATAACTTTCTGCAGAAATACTGAAAACTGTAATTTTTAACACATAAACAGAAAAAAATTAAACAAAAAAAGATTTATATTTTGGGATTTATTGGAAAAAGAGAAGAAGGATGAGTGGGAATTATTACTATGAAAGGGAAGCAAGAAGAGAAACGTCGGTAATGAGATCATAGATAAAGCTGTTGCATCTGTAGCCTGATATTTTGTCGATTTTTTATTTTTTTTTTTTTTTTTTTTTTTTAAATTTAACTTTTAAGGTGGGCTAATATTTAAAATAGAAATAATTGACACTAATCTTGATTTAAGATAAGGTTATTGGTAAGATTAGGTGATAGAATATTGGGTATTCTTTAAGCATACATATTTAATTTGAACCTAACTCTAGACCCTTATTAAAAGCTTTTAATTTAATGTGGCCATTGTTTTGTTCCGCTCAATATTTAATATATGTATTAGAATTAGATTATATTTAAATCGAACTTAAAATCTCTAATTAAATATGAAGTACTTATCATACCAGCGCGATTTGAGCTCTACTTTTTCCTCATATTTAAAAGTACTTTCATTTTGTGTTTTGACTTTGAGATAACCTACTTTGAGAATTTAATGTTTCTAAGGAAATTCCACTTTTATACTTCATTTGATCCTTAATCTAAACCACCAAACACCTTCATTTATTTCTTGGTTTAAAACTCTACTTGATTTGTAAAATAAATTTTCCTAAACAAAATGTCTTCGAAGCTAGAACTAATTATATTGTTCTCTTTTTCTATCTGGATTAAATAAATCGTGAATGTTTAATTTATGTCATGATTAACTTAATTTTAACTTCTAGAAGTGAAATAATTTATCACGAACAACATATATTGCAAAACAACAACAAAAATTCACCGGAAATTCTATTTGATGATAGATTATCGACGATTTATCAAAAAAACTTGTTAACTACATATAATTTAGCAACAAAATCGTAAAAATAATGTATTTTCAATATTCTAATTTCTAACTATATATTAAATGAAAAAAAAAAGGAGTTGAGCTGTCACAGTTCCATGGCTGGTATATAATTTTCAAGTTTAGTCTATTTTCTACGCAATTTAGTAACAATTTTATGTACCAATAAAACCCCCATGTGTTAACTGTTTGTTAGGCCACACATGACCCCCTACCTACTAATTACTATGTCACATATGTTTCATAAACAACAATTATATCAAAGTCTTTTTCATATAAATTCTTCTTCTAAATCAAAATTATATTATATCGTATACACTCATCAAAATTAAACAAATCTCCCCTAAGTGGGCCACTTATAATAAAGATGTGAAAAGGCTAAGGTTTTCGCTAGGCGACGGAGCTCACATTATATTATTGAAGCTATTATGTTACTTTTCTAATCTTCGATGATCTTTCTGTGTAGAGAAGGAGAAATGGGGAGGGGATTTCAAGATCAATAATTGAACACTCACCAACAACGTGAAAGTTCAGATAGCCAACCAACTAAACTATACTAAAATTCTCCGATGATCTTCATGTTGAATGATGGATGTTAAGAAAATTATTTTGTTTTGTATTTTTGGAAATTATTTTTTGTGAATTAAATGTAGGTATATATAGTAATTAGATATATATTATTTCACTACTGATTTAGGAGTAAGCAAACATAATATGAAAGTGGAAAGTGAAATAAAACCTTTTTTTTTCTTTACATAATTAATTGTGTTAGTTTGGTTTATGTGGTGAAGTAGCGGAGGGAACAAGAAATAATATTTTTTGTCAAGAAAATGTTTGGTAGTAATGGAGAATGTCTCTTAATTCAAATAGTTTATTATAATCTACCATTTCAAGCTTCTAGATGAGTTGGCTGGTTTAAAATAATCCAAACTTTAATTTATTAGGGTCAGACTCCATATTTATTATATGTACATAAAAATATAACTTTATATATAATGTGGTTTTTTAGCGAAGGAGTTTGTTTAGAACAAATCGATATAAATTCGATGAATTGACTCCTTGTTTATTATGTTAATCATCTTTTATCATTAATTCATAATGCATATTAAAAAGTTCTCCATAAGTACATGCTAAGTATTTATAAGAAGTCATTAATTAATCCCTACTTGAATGATTAAACTTAATCTCGAAATGGTTGATTAAAACACAAAGTTTTTATAGTTTTAATTTGAAATTCTATAAGTAGAAACGTAGCATCAAACTTTAAAAAATAAAAATTAATTTCTAACTCGAATCTCTCTTTTGTTATTTTTAGAACAATGGGAACTTTCCCATTTTTATTCAAGGTAATGATGAGGATAGCATAGTAATTGAGCATTACTAGAAATTTAGAATCAACGACATAATTTAAATCATATCGTATAAGATCCATTCAAATGAAAAGGCACTATTTACAACAATTTTCTCTACTTTTGAGAACTGTACTCGAGACTTCTATTTTCTCTATTTGTATGTATCATTCTTGCGCAGAGATCGTGCTAATCTTCTCTATATCGTTCCAATTTTACTGGATGTACCCAAGACTTCTATACCATGAACTTTAGACACTTTTTTTGGTCCCTCAATTATTACGTCTTTCGAAAACAGTCTATGTACCTTCTCGAGATAGTAGAAGATCTGCGTACAGTCTATTCTCTCCAGACTCCACTTAATGAGATTTCCCTTGGTATATTATTGTTGTTGGTCCCTCAATTATTAATAATCAAATTTTAGATCTTGTGTTATCTAGTTAATCATACTTTACTTTCAACTAATTGAAACATATACTTTTGATCCATTTGTTCGTGAATGTTCACAAATTTACCATTACTATGTATTATTCCACTATTTAATTATTATTATATTATTAAACTTGCATTATTACTACATATTTGACAATTTGGAATATATATATATTTCTAGTGATAATTCGGAATATGACAAAATATCACTCCATCATACAAAGAATTTGTAGGGACAATTTGGAATATTATTATTTTCTTCTTCTTTTTAGATCAGAAAATGAATATAACAACTTTTCTTTTTCTTCAATAATTTTTATGATAGTCTTTTCCTTTAATGATCTCTGCAGCCATGAAAAAAGCAGTAGTGCCATATTATGTGTCTGTTTATAATTTCTAAAAGTGTACAAACACTAAAATTCCGTATTTGAATAATGGTCGATTCAAAAAAGGCCGTGATCATTAACTCATGGAACTAGTGATAAAAATTTACTCGCACTCAATATATATACCCCTAAAATGCTACTATACTTTATCATGATTAAGTACTAAATTAGGTCTAAATGTGCTAATTATTTATAGTTAGACTGAGATTTTAAAAATATGTATAAGACACTTGTTGTATTATCATTGGTTTAAGGTAAATATCAGATACGCTCATAAATAATCTTTCGGAAAAGCAAACTATTTTCGATCAAGCTTCTCAAAAAGCTAAAGAAAATACCATGTAAAATTATCATGTCATTTCAATCGCAAAAAGACTGATATTTTATTTTTCTTATTTCTTATTATAAAGAATGTGGGTACAATTTTATTTAGTTTTTCATTAATATTGATTCTTATTTTCTAATTGTTCCTTATTATCAAACTAATTAGAGAGGATGCAATAACTAATTAGGATGGAAACTAAGAGCTTGTATGATACGAGGAAAAAAGATCACGAATTAACTTATCCTAAAATTATAAAGTTATTTTCATTCCACATTGAGGCTGAAATAATTGATTAGGATAAAAACTAATTAACTTGTTTCATGTATTTACAACAAATCAATTAACAGAACTTGTGTCATTATTTTAGTAGTAAGAATCAGTCTCAATAAACCATAAAACCATAGACATGTTTTTATTGAGAATGATGTATATAATTAACACTAATTTCAACAACAAAATTTGCAAGAAAAAGAAGGGTGAAAAATTGGTGCACATCAAAACTGATTCACCCTTAATCAGAGATCTTGAATTCGAGATCTTAATATGAAGAAAATTATGTTAGAAGCACTATCCTCAAATGATTCTTGTCATTCGAATTTAGTCGGAACTCCGGTGGTTGAAAGGCAAAAGAAAAAGTAGATATAGTGCAATAGTGAACAGTAAATGTTGGTTGAATAGATGGAGGTGGGGTTAACATCATAGCTGTAGGGTTGTCATATTCTCAGTCCTAAGATTGAGACAAAAGGTTAGTATGGTCCCCTACACATAGCTCTTTTTTTTTAAAAAAAAATAAAATAATTTGTGTAGGGGGTGGGGTGGTTGGGGTAGAGGGGTATTGTCCCTTTCATTATCCCCACATATCCTGACTTTTCTCTCTGCCATAAGAAATTTTAATATCTTCTCTTTTGCTTTTTTCTGTCTCCTTCAATTAATGATATACTCCAAAGTCAATAAAAACTTTCTAATCATGCTTAACCTAAATCATTTATTTTTGTGTTCCAATGCAAAATCACAAACTCTTAACTTATTAGATTGCAGTTTAATTAGTGCACTAATTATGGGACATGACTATAATTATGGTGAAAAACTATATATGATGTATCCACCACTTGAAGATTCTTTCTAAAGGTTTAATAGTAAGTACATATTTGATATTTCCCCACATGATTGCCTTGTCACAAGCATGTACAAAAACAACAAAGTATCAAGTGTAATCATCTGAGAAGGATGGTGTGTGTATACACACTTTTCCATACCTTGTGACATAGGTTGCTTATGTCCGATACATAATCAGAATTTGAAGTTTATGAGTCTGGGATTCTAAATTTTTTATAGACGTCTTTAGAACAGACGACCAAACTGACATAAGAATTCCAACCCATGGAGATTCTCAGACGGAAAAGGCAGCATTTTTTCTAGCAATGTATGTGAGCAACGTCAGAAAGAAAGTGCAACAGGGTGTAACATGTGAGCAATGTTTGAAAGAAAGTTGTTGACTTTGCCTTAAAACCAGAATTTCCCTGCTATATACGTTCTGTACAAAAATAAAAGTCGAAAATGTAACTTGAATCAATACGTTTGCTACTTCAGTTAACACGAGAGTGATTAGGAAGACAAAAGTTACGTTTGCTACTTCACAAACACACTAAAGAGGTGCAGTCTTTTACATCACAATACACTTGTCTTTTGATGACTTCGGATCTGGCCTGGGGGACGAAGGCATAGGTCTCGCGCTGGTCCTTGGTACCTGAACGGAAGTAATTTACTCTCTTAGATTACTAAAACGCTAGTCGAAAGAACTTACAAGTCAGGAGTTATCAAATGTGCAAAACTAAAATATCAGAAGATTTCGAGCCTACCTGAGGACCAGTAATCAACCTTGACCCACCATTTGCAGCTGGTTGCTGGGGGTTCTGATTTCTCTGTGGTGCCTGTTGTTGTTGTTGCTCAAATTCCTGTTGCTGAAGAGCTATTGCCAATTGTAAATCAGAACTGCCACACAACAATATATCTTAGCGCCATCACCAAGTAGATATATTCATGCTATCAAATTAAGGTTGCAAATATAAGCATATCAACTTTTAATGTATCCTTAGAGTCAGCACTACAGTTAAAACAAAATTACTGTTTCACGCCATTATGTAACTGAAACGTGTCAGCAACTTCTACTGATGCAAACATTTTTTGACGAGGTATTATAGGATGGCTTTGATGCTAGAACAGGAAGACAAAACAAGGCAAAGGTTGTATTATCAACAGAGAGACTGGTTGAAAACGCTGTTCTGCCACTTGAAAGACACCAGGAGAGCTAATGAAATATGATCTGCAGTGTTCCATTCTCATTTAATATATGCAAAAGAAGAAACATAAATATTACTTGAAAGTTGGATGTCCTTGTTCTGTCTCCACGCTTGCCAGAAAGTTCTGAGAGTAACAGCTGAAGTTAGTTTCAAAAACGCCATTGGTACAAATCCATAACATTCTATTACAGGCAAAGAACTACATACTGCAGTACTGTCCATAGCACTCTGTTGATCCCATGTGGTGTTGGCATTATCTTCGACCTTGAATTCCTTGAAATTGCTAGTCACATATATTGTGTTTCCATTCACCTAACATTGAGAACACAAAGTTAATAGGCAATGCATTCAAGTAATAATACACTAACTTCTGGAAACAAGACAAATAGATTCTTAATAGAGCTGCATTATACTGTTTGTCCTTCCTTATAAGAGGCAGCAAGACATGCAAAGGCCAAATATAGCAACGGGGTAGGCAACAGTATAGTATTATACCAAATTTAATGCTACTTGACACTATCAAACATAGCAAGCAACAAGTGCTTTGGAAAAAGGGAGAAGATGATAATTTGCAGTTTATCCCTGTTGGAAAAAATCCAAGGTAAATATATGAAAAGACACGCTTCTTACCTCGTTGAATTTCTCCCAAACCAAATCAGGCTGATTAATAAATCCTTGGTCAGTGGCCAAAATATATAATTCGCCTTCAAACTGCACATTAGTTGACATCAATTTTCCGTGCTCAGAAAGCTTAATAAGTGGAGACTGATCACATCTTAAAAGGAAATAACTTTACCACAGTATAAATCACATAAATAATGATAATAATATAATCGTCGAGTAGAACAACAGAGCAGGCGAATACCTTAAACATAGTATTGAAATGATTATTCCTGAAGAAAACACAAAGTTCTCTCTCTTTCAAACCCTCTTGCAAGGAAAACAATCTGTGCAAAAGAGGAAAACAGGAGAATTTTGTTACTTCTAGAAAACATAGTATTACAGTTATGAATGGGAGAATGAACTTATAACAGGGAAGGGAGCATACCCAAAGATTGTTAACTGACTTGCACTGCTCTTCAGAAAGTTCCTCACCAGTTCGCCTAATGAGAATTAAGAAACAGCAAAAGATGTTGAAATACAACTAGATAAAGAGGCATTCTTTTTTAACTTTTTCTTTGGAAAGTATCAAGGAAGACATTCACCCTACGCAAGAGCATCTGAGTTGCCTGATTCATTCATAAAAACAATTTCTCACCTTCTCTCTGTGTGATTTCATCCTTCACAATTATCTCAGGCACATCTCTACTGTCTCCATTCACTTGTTCAGCAAGAACCACCTCTCCTTCATACATAGGCTCTCGACTTTGGTAACTTGTGGTTGCTGACTCCAATATGCAATCCTCTCCTTCATACATGGGTTCATCACCATCTATGGAAGAATTAAAGGTTTCAGCTTCATCTGTGTCATGTTGTCTACCACCAGATGAATCTGGGGCTGCAGATGGTATCGACGAACTTGATGAATCAAACACATCACAACCAACTTGATTGGGTTCAGCTGCATTCCCATCTTCAGCAATAACGATTGTTCCCGGAATGTCATTCATACCTCCAGATAGATGCTCATGATTTTCACAGGCAGATAAAGAAATTTGACCTGACTCAAGAGGCAGACTCTCATTTTCAGCCAGCAGTTTTGCATTTCCAAGATCTTGGGTAGGGGTTTCCTGATCACATTTCAGGGAGGAACTAACAGCTTCTTCAGAGGCCAACTGGGAACTATTTGGACTGCCATCACCAGATATTTTGCTAACGTTAGCTACTAATTCTTCTGTGGATATCAATGCTTCATGCTGCAAAACTGGTTGTGTCTCCATAGCATTTACTTCTGATGTCTTGTTAAGAACCACTGGCTCTAGACACTTTAGATTTGCTATCTCACCTAAAGAATTCAGTCCATCGGTTTCTACTGATGAAGTTGCTGTTGCAGCCTCAGATAATTGAAGGGCTTTCAACAGCTCTGCTTCTTCTTCAATATCTCCTTTTCTAGCTGTATGGCGATCTGTGATAGTAACAGGAGAATCATCAAATGATCTCCCTCTTGAGAGGCATGGAGAAGGTACCCCTAGGGCTGCAGTTGTAGCAGCAGCAAAATCAACATCGTCGTCTTCAGAACTTTTTTTATGCTCAGTTTCCATATTTTGGGTATCAAGGGAAACAAGCTCCCCCATCAAAGTGTTGTACGACTTTGATCCAATTGCATTTTCCGTATCATGGTCCTGGAACAAATTGATAACTCAGAAATATAATTCACCAATACCCAATGGTTGCAACTGGTCTTTAAACTTGCAACAAACAAATATCAGAGCAAAATGGTCAAAATAATGCAGCCCGTAACAAGAACCGTCTAAAGAAAAAATATATCCTTGATGCAATCTCAGGCTTCATTTCAATATTTGCACACATTTGAATTATAGGTACTAAAATTTAGAAGGTTTTCCAAGACCAAATGAGTTGTCCGTCATTTGACATCTCATACTAACATAAGTTTTTCTCAAAACTTTTAACTAGAACAGGGTATCATGAAGTCACTTGATTCATGGATAAAAAGAGATGAACTATACACAATCCAAGGAATATTGATTTAGAATTAAGAAAATACTTCGCATTATCTATTCTAGAGAGTATTATTGCACAAATAAGCAAGAGTTACATGGAATAGCTATCACTAGTCACTAATTAAAAAAACTAAAAAATTGAACTTGGATGCAATTATTAGATCATTAAAAAAGACACTATGCCTTGGCATATACTAGGGGTGGAAAATGGATAGGTGGAGCTAAATTTGGGGAAGTCAATAAATGGGCCATTGGCCCCCATACAAATTAAACTTGGGTCAAGATAGGCTGAGAAACGGATTATAGCCAACCCAATTTAAAGGGATTTCTCTAACTACATATGCAATGCCATTAATAGTCATCATTTCATCGCTAAAGAGATGAAGTGATACAAAGTGAGCAGTTCAGAAAAATCTGTGCTTCAAACAATGACTCGTAAATAATCCCCAACAAAAAGTAATCGGTTTTTTGAATCTCAACTTTCAGAAGTTGATTTAATATCAATATTATTGTAATTGGATGTTGAGATTTGTTAATTTAATTGTAAATTGATTCTTATATGTAGTTCTAAACTCATACAGATTTAGTATTTTTAAAATTTTCTACAACTGTGGGCTTTGCTACAAAGAAGCAAAACCACTTTAGTTCTCAATTCCGCTTCAAGCCCCAAGGACCTTTTTGTCCTCTTTTTTTTGCGCTTTCACTTTTGAAGAAAGTGATTGTATGCTCTCTTACTGTGTGTTTGCCAGTTTTTTATTAATTATCTACAGATCATACTAAACAAAAAACTGTAGTTTAGTTTTTCTTCTACCTGTTTCTTCATCCTTCAGGTTGATTAAAACTTACACAATCAGATTGACTGCAAAATAATACTTTATCTTTTCTTCTCATTTGCATAATGAAATCAGCCATTGCTCAAATTCTTGCAAATATAAAGACCACAATATAGAAAATAAACTACGTGAGATATATACAGGGAGCTAAAAATAAAAGATCATACACTTAGGAACAAAAATAACCATATAGACTATAGAGAGCTACTCCCTCCGTTTCAAAAAGAATAACCTAGTTTGACTTGGAACGAAGTTTAAGAAAAGAAAGAAGACTTTTAATCTTGTGGTTCTAAATTAAAGTTATGTCAAATGTACCAAAATGTCCTTTAATCTTGTGGCCTTAAACATGCCACGTGAAAAGTTGAAGTTAAAGTGTTGCCAAAAAGGAAAGGGGTCATTCTTTTTGAAAGAAACTAAAAAGGAAACTAGGTCATTCTTTTTTAAACAAAGGGAGTATGAAATTTCCAATTTGAGTATTTCTATATGCAATTAAAAAATAAATCCAATTTTAAATGTTTGTTTAAAAATCCTTTTCTCAAAGATAAATTTGTCCACATCAATCGTCTCTCCCTTTTCTCAGCCTATTAGTACTATTGGTCTATTGTTGCATATGCACACAGTATTGGCTATATTGTGGGTGTTATTTCTCATATAGTACATAGTAATATGGAGAGCAATCACAACTAAATAGACCCTACAGAATTATCAAGGATTGAATAAGGACTTGGAGTGAGCATCTTTTTTATGGAATTGGTTGCCTCGGTTTGTTGCTTCACACTCATGTTTCCCGATATGTTGTGAATCCTCTGCCTGCTCAAGCTATTGATACCAAAAATTTGGCAAATGTTAAGTGAAAAGGTTGGATACCTAGTATCAAGGATGGACCGACTTGTCAGCACACAAGTAGGCAAATACAAATGAGTATGGCATATATTGTATTTCCTACCTCTAGTAAAATGTGGATTTCTAGTAGTTGCCGTACTTCTGGTTCTTATTTCTCTAGTTCAAGAGGCCTCTTCGGAAACTAGTCCTCCTATATGGATCTTTTACGAGACCTATAACTTGTATGACAGTTCACTAGAGTATCTGAAAAATAATATTGTTGTTAAACGGAAAAATATCTTCTCATCCTTTTAGACAAAAAAAATGACAAAATGTTAGAATCTTAGAATGAATAAAGATAGCCTCATTTAACAGACTATTACACGCCCACCTATATGTCTCCATATACTAAAAATGTTCTTGCTCAAAATTATGGTGATGATCCATCCGGCTCTGCCTTTACAGTTTCACGGGTTGGTTTGGGTTATTGATTCAGCCCAAGTTGACCAGTTTACTACACGGGTTGGTTTGGGCTATCTCCCAAAATCACCCATCATCAAACATACCATTTGCCCCCACCCGTTAAAATTTGAGTGGGCAACAGTTTTTTGGGACGTGTTTGCCACCAGCCCACCACTAATGTCATACAAAAACAAACCAATAAAAAAGTTAAGGTGGAAGAGAAGCTTATAAAAGCGAGGAGTGTATAGCAATAAAGAAGACAATACGTGACATATATCCTAATATGACCAATGGAGGAGTAACTTATGGAAACAAGTGTAGATCCTTGATTTTCCTCTTCCAAATAGGCTTTCCTTAGTCCCTAATCAGTTACAGAATGGTTGCACCAAACTGGCAGCTGTACAGTGTTCCGTATTCACTATCTACCACTCTTTTTGCTGTAGATTCTCGATTATTTATGATTATTTTGTTAATAAGTTCGCTTTAATTCTGCTTAGCGTTTGCATTAATTTGCATCATAGTTCCGCTCTTTGCCTTGAAACTTAATTTAGTGGTTTTCATCAATTACTACAAAATTACACCATGCCTAGCAAGTCCAAAATAGGCATTAAAATCACCAAAGTAAACATTAAGCGCATAAATTCCAAAACTGAATCAGACTTGCTTCTAATGTCTTCAAAATTCATGTAAAATACAGATGCAAGATAGAGCAGCTTCTTGGAACAAGAACGATAAAGCAACCTGCTGTCAATACTTAAAATATGTATATTCGAGGTTTCTCTTTTAAGTTGTACCTTCATAGATATTAAACACCACGAAATAGAACAGTAACAACTAGCGCTAAGTCAAAACAAAATCTCCATATACTAATAGATGTATCAAGCATATCTTTCAGCTTTAACAGTGTCTTGTTATGCTTGCAAGGTTTAGCACAGGATGCAAAACCTAAGGCCCAAACAAGAGATGCTAGATTCAAAATTCTCTAGCATATTTTTTGGTAGGTCTGAACCAAAACAACTGTCAGACTGTCAACTATTAAGTGTAACTAAACAAAAAGAACTAGCCTAATAAGCAACTTAAAGAATGTAGCTAAAACTCATACCTGTGGATCAACTATCCAACCATGATAAAGTGGAATATCCAAAAGATCAAATATTGCACATTCACGAGTGAACTCAAAGTCATCAATTCTGCCAAATAAGACATGTATTTCGTCAGAACCCCAAACTGGAAACATGCATGTAATTGCATCCTAAAGATATAGTAACACGTGTATAGTAAGGTGAACAGAAGCAATCAAAAAAGGATAGATTGTCTACCTCCTGAATTTTATATTTACATCAATACCAGTTGCAAGTCTAGGAAGCAAATCAATTGCATCAGCAATATTCTGTTGCTGATTTTCAACATATCCAGCATCTTTGTCCTGGATAGCAATTTAAAATGCTCACGATTACCTCAAATCCAGTAAACAGAGACCACATTTGACAGTATAAATTATACAAAACAAGACTACCCGAAACAGTACAAATGAAAGGAACAAAAAGCATATCCATAAAGGCAATCTAATTACATTGACATTACTGTTTGAATCTATCAGCCGCTCAGCAACGAGAGAAAGCAATTTCTCCTGTGAAACCTCAGGAATATCAGGGCTCAAGCTCAAGTTGTTCTTCAACAATAGTACATTACCTGTCAAACATATAACAAAGATTCATATTAAATACACATACCGACCATTAAATATAAGTCAAAGCATTGACAGGGATTTTCAAGCAAACTGGTTGATGACATCAATAACCTTCTTCATGAACAAGAAATGACTATATACAATAGAATTGATCATGCGAAAATGAATTCCCTTTGCTTTATTAGTACCAACATATTGTTTGAGTTCCAACAGCTCTGAGTATAACCAGGAAGATAATTTCAGGTGAAGTTCTTATTATCATCCCTTTAATTTTTATCACAATTTCTCTTCCTCTTCTTCTAACAGCAAGGAACAACTTTAACCCTCAGCTAGTCAACTGATTTCCCTGGCTCAAAATAAGTGAACTCAAGTTTTTTTATAACCTTGAATTTGATGAGATGTGTTGAACATCAAGAGAACGAATACTGGTTATTTCACAATAATTTGATTCCCCAAAGTAGAAAGCTTTTCTTATTTCAATTAGCTTAAAACTCCCATGTTTCTTAAAAATAAAACTCCTATAAAAGGAGCTCTGCTGAATGTGTAACTGCCAATTATGACAAGTGATATTTCTCTCTCTTCTCTGTTCACAAAGTACCACAGAACATAGAAGATATATAAGTAGCAAATACGTACATATGGATGGCCTTTCCCGGCCAACATTTTTTGTTTATTTTTCATAATTTTCCTTCTTTCGATGATCCATTCTGTCGCAGACTGACAGCACCATTTTATTTCTGGTGTCGTATCAATGGAGACCTCTAAGTACTTCTTTTGAGTGACCAATCTAACGGGGACTACTTTTTCCAGCCTATTTTTTCTCTTCCCATTATTGTAACTTCTTCAACAACTTTACAGCCTATATTCAGGGAATTTTCTCAACTACAATGTCAATTCAAGCTGCTCCAAAATTTTTTTGAAGGTTTGACACTGTACCTTTTCCATTGATTGAGAGTAGATACTTTTTTATGCATATTGAAATATGCAGTTCTTTTGCTTCATACAATTGCCAGATGTTCTTTAAAGAAAATAACACCACCTTTGTTTTCGACAATTTTTCAATATTGCATGACACAATCCACGTGTCACTACATAAACAATTCCAGTAACTTTTTGCCATTTCAAATTGAGAAACTCGAGTTTTTTCACTACCTTTACTTTGTTGTTGCGTGTTGAAAGATAATACGATCATTAGCAATATATTGCACTATGATATTCTTAATAATTGTCATAATAATTAGGTATAAGATTTAGAAAACTTCTCTTCTTGTTGTAAACCTAAACTCCTAACTTTATATGTTTTAATTCTCAATTTCAACAAGAGTTTATTCTATCGCATTTTTTATAACGGTAGTATCAAGAGCCAACTTGCACGCACCTAGAATATTCCAGTGGGTACCTTCCATCTCCCACCTCTCACCAATACAAATGGGTGACTATGCCCATCAATGCTTAGGTAGATGGGAAGAAAACACCTAGTGTATTTTGCCTCGTTTGGAATTTGAACCTCATGTTTCTCCCGCCACTCCATTGACCTCTAGGAACATACCCTTGGGCTTCTCTCACTTCTTTTATGTTTATATGGTACAAAGCCTACTTCAAAAATGCAAGGAAAAGCTACATATCATATACATCCACTATCTCCCGCCCTAGACGGGAAGCCCCCCGGAATATGGGGTAGTTTTTTTATAATATTATAACCTTTAAGAATTTGGTAGAGACTTAAAAAGCTTCTCTGATAGCATCAACAGTGGCAACCTCCATTAAAGTTGATGGATTTTAATGGAAAATCAAGAAGATGCTTATCGTGAAACAAGAGCCCAAGAATTATGGAAAAAAGAATGAGCTAAGTGCTACATGTATTCATAATCCAAGTCCAAGAGGAGGAAGATCGGGGACATATGGAGCTCAAGAGAAGGGGTCCACATGGACCTCAAGAGAAGCCCGGAGGAGCACCCAACACGGAGCTGATTCGCATGGCCAAATGTGCCAAAATTCAAGCCCAAAAGGGCTGAAACTCATGCCCACAATAGGAGCTGAACTTTGCACCTTTTCTCATTAAAGCACGTTTTTATTAGCTCTTAATGCTTAAAGCAATTTTCAATTTCTTTGTCCATATATTTCTTATTAAATCCCACATTATATTTGTGTTTTGCGTCTAAAGCCCCAATTGATTTTAGACCTTTTATATGTTTTCTCCATTTGCGCATTTTCTCATTAAAACCCACGTTTTATTTGCTCTTTACGCTTGAACCCTAACGAACCTTGGACCTTTTATACGTTTTATCCATTTGCACATTTACTCATTAAAGCTCACGCTTTATTTACAGTTTAAGCTTAAAGCCCCCAATGGACTTAAGAGCTTTTTTACACTTTTCGCTCTTGATAACACTGATCAGAAGTTCGTTACAACCAATCACGTGCCAGACAAATCCCTAGTATCAAATCTCCATAGATTGTTATAATCAAGTAGTGTAAATGAGAAAAGTTTCTAATTTTTCTAACTTCATTTCCTTTTCTTTCTGAATTCTCTTTATTTCCATTTACATCTTTTGATCTCTCTTGCAAACCAGAGCAGCTAAAGCTACAATTTTGATTCAGTAAGCATCACAACAAAAAGATACAGACAGCTATCCTAAAAGGCCATATCCAGGTTTCGGCTAGCCTATAGTCAACCCTCACAGTAAATGATAATCCAAAAAACTACTGATTTCTCTTAAATGTGGTTCTCTAAAACTAAAGATTGTTCATGAAAACTCAATTCACATCCTATCATTCACAATTTCACATATAAATAAAATAAGAACAGGATTCAACAAAACAAGTAATCAAAACATCAGAACTTATATGTGTTAATCTCAAATTACACACTTAATAAAACCCTAAAAATAGCAAAAAGGGAAGAGAAAAGAGGGTTTACAGATAGCGAGAAGTGGACAAGGTCCATTGTCGTTCTGGAGAATGATTGGTGTTGTTCGGCCCAAGAATTGAATAACCTTTGTCTTGTGCACCATTTCTTTGGTTTCTGGCTCCTCCGGCTTCCGTTCTTCCGATTGAGAAGTGGGTATTGAAGAATCCATCTTCTCGATTCAAATTCGATTCCTTCCAATACACAATTCAATTGAATTCAACAAAATTCCAATAGAAAATCCAACAGTTTGTGAAACTTTCAGAGTAAGAACAGCGAGGATGTACGTGTATATATATGTGTGTGTGTATATATACAGAGAGAGAGATTATGGAAATCGACGAAATCAAAGGGGAAATGAAACTTTATGAATAAGAAAACATTTTTCCCTTCTTATGGGTCAGTGAAGTGAATTAGCTAAAGTATGAGGACTTGTTAGTAATTATAGATTCATATAGGCATAATCGAAGAAAATGGCAAATATACTCTAAAGAAAAAAAATTAATAAAATTTTATTATTAGATTAAACAAGAATTATGAAGTAAGAAGAAGTTTGATACAAATGCTTAATATGTAATTTTTGCTACTATTTATCTATTTTTAGGGGTTGGTATAGAGGTGACTTGTACATGTATTGAATCGAATATCACGTTCGGTATAAGTGATCGTAAAGATTAAGAAAGAAGTTATAGAACGATTAGACTTATTTAAAAGTTTAAGGAAATTAGTAATAGTTACTTAGTGCCTAATTGTTTCTTGTTTTAGTTGGAAACTTATGCTTCTTATCACCCTTTCTTAAAGGTGGTTGAGATGATAGGTGATATGATTATCGTGAATGTTCTTTGTAGGATAATGGTATTTTACAGTTTTTATCAATAAATATATATTTATCATGTTCGATCGCTTATTGAGAGGTAAATTACTCATGTATGAGACTAATGAGGTGTTTGATTTGCAATTTAGAAAACCTGCATAACTGATACATATACGGCCATCATATAAATTATTTTATGCCAGATAAAAAATGGTAACTAACACATGAATAATTAGTAAATAATTAAAATCAGTATAAATTAATACATAAACTCCATCATATAACTAATATATTTATGCCAAACAAAAAATGATAACTAACACATGAATAATTAGTAAATAATTAAAATCAGTATAAATTAGTAATACATAAACTCCATCATATAACTAATATATATGCTTTACTAGTTTACTATATGTACCTTTTTTCTTTTGATGATTTTTTCATGAATTAATATAATGACAAGGGTATAAAATAATAGTAATAATATTTATAAAGCAAATGACTCTCAAGATTAGTACATAAGACTTGAGGAAATTTTTTAAAGTTAAAAATAAAAAAGTTATGGGGAATTATTTCTATTTTGAATGAAAGTTGAAAGAGGAAACATATACTTAATGCCTAAGTAATTTTTTTTAAAAAAATCTTCTATAGCTTTTTGGTCAGTCAAACGTTTGAGAAATTTTGTGGGAGGACAAATGTGAAAATAAGCGATATATATATATATATACTAATATAAGAAGTTAAATGAAATAATTTAACCTAATAAATTGCAAAATCTTGAATTGTTAATTGGTATGTCAATATGTAAAAAAATTCACTTGATTAGAAGGTTTTTAATTCATGTAATCTTAATTAAGTGAGTATTGTTACAAAAAGGTCTCATCGTGTATCAGTAAAAAAAACTTATCAATATAAGATGTTTATATTAAATTAATAAATACATAATTATAAGTACACAAACTTCTGTATAAGAGGTCATACACGTGCAAGAAGTTTAATAAAAATAATTAACCTAATAAATTACAGAATCTTGAATTGCTAATTGTTATGTTTATGTGATCAAGGCTTATCCTAAACTTTTGCCACTTGGTTAGAATTTGTGTAATTTTAATTAGGGGAATAACGTAATTAAAATGTCCCGTCATGCACTAGTAAAAAATAAGAAAAAAATTATCGATATAAGATATTTATATCAAATCAATAAATATATAACTATATATAAATAGAAACTTCTACATTAGAGATTATACACATATAACTAATGTAGGAAAACTATTTAAAATAACAGACCTAATGAGACTATAAGTGAATAATGTAATTAAAAAGTCTTGTTTGCACTAATCAAAAAGAAAGTTTACTCATATAAGATATTTAGATCTAACCAATGATTATTTACATACGTACTTTTATTTCTTAAATTATATTAAAGTGAATTAACTTAGTATAAACACCAAAAATGAATACGTATTTACCTGCTAATGAAATGTTGAGCTCATTTGGTGTCTTTTCCTAAATTAAAAAATTAATACTTTTTATCTTTTTTTCAACGAGGGCGGACATTGATTAGAAAGTTACATTATAAAAATGAAACAATGATTGACAAAAAGGACTAAAACCTAATGAAAACCACAAAAAAAATGAAATATATAGTATAGTATTTTTTTGGCAAATGTATACCATTATAGAAAGATTGCCCTGCAGTTTTTTATTAATAATAAAATAGAAATTCTCAACGTGAATAATACAAGTAAAGTGGTTAAGTCCTACCTTATTAAATCTAATGAGATAATAATTAAAAAATAATTGTTTGTTCTTAATATGTTAAAAGTGATTAGTAAAAATAAAAAAAATATTTTTAATATAATGAATAAGTAAAGTGAACTAAGAGGGTATGATAATGAACTCGCTATTATGTGCATGTATTAGGTTAAACTATATTAATAGTATACTGGATTATTCGAATTCCAACGTCTCCTCGAATGGAAATCAAAAGGAAAAACTACATTTATTTTACACTTATATATGTAACTTAAATCATATTTTTTTATGAGCAAAAAGGTAGTAATTAATATAAAATCATTAAGTATATAGTAAGTATTTTAATGTTGTTTAATGGAAGAAAACAATAGTGCGGTGCTCAACATATAAAGTCTTCATCAAAACCATCATGATACCAACTAATCCAACTTTGATCCAATTAAATAAGCAGTTGGTGATTCAATTTTTTATTTTATTTTTCGCTACACATAATATATGTATAACTGTATTGAAATTCAATTAAATTTGGATTCACATTTTTTATAAGGATAACACTTTCAACATGATATTTTTCCATTTTCAAAAATTAAAAACCTCTGATTAAAAATAAAGAAATCTCAATCATCTCATCACAATTCATGTTAGTAAAAATTATTTGTCTCGTTAGATAACGAAATATGTTTCGGTTGAATATTTATGTGCTTAATTTCTTTTTATAGAATAAAATACATTAGTGGCATTATTCTCAAGACTTTAAAAGTGGATATGTGATGATATTTAATGGGGGAGCCATGAATTTTATAACATTTGAGATTCAAAAAAGTTTATATTAGTGCCTGGAAGTTGAATACAAACTAAAGAAACATTTTAAATCATATATATATATATATTATATTTTAATTTTATATACATTAGATAACAAATTGTCAAATCATTTCTTAAAACAGAAAAAGTATGAATTAAACATACACTACGAAAAAAAAGAAAAGGCAATAGCTTAATTGCAAGTAAATATTTTTCTTTAGAAACAATTACTAGTGTAATGACAATTATATTTTAACATTCTTTCTAGATTTCGCTAAAGCCTATAACGATATTGGATTTAATAATAATTAAATAATATCGATTAAGATTTTAGCATTCCTTATGAATATATAAATTTATTGTTGCTTAAAGCTATTTTTATTATAATGGTAGTTGTGTGGGGTTTTAAGGCTTTAATGAATCTCCGTGGAGTTGGAAAAAGGGTATTACAAACATTAGTTTTAATTTTGGATAAGTTACATATTTGGCCACTCGTCAAAAATAATTACAATCGCTAGCCATATATATATATACAAAAAAAAAA
>JAJOOS010008156.1:0-42845 GCA_029582725.1 Solanum chiquidenum | reverse complement strand
TTCAAATGTCAAATAATATGATATGTCGTTAGGTCGTGGACCTTGGACATGATTTTTGGCGGTTTTACTAATGGACTTAATACACCTTGGGTATTAAGCCGTCTTAGGCTAATGCTTAGATTTGGATTTGGTTTCGCTCTACTCTAGGTTGACTAGAATTGGTTTAGAAATGACGGTTACCCGAGTCGGACAAACAACGGGGTGAAGATTAATAAACGACGTTGGATGACCGCAAGCCAACTATTCGTTTATCACTTCCAAAGAATTCAACTTGTGTTTTTCTGAAGGACAGCCGTGGTAAGCGAAGTAACCGCCTTTTTCCTAATGCAATCTATTTGCCATTTGGCGGAATCGGGTGCCATGAATGTCACAATTAATATAAGATACGATAATTTAAACAAGTGAACAATTAAACAAATAGCCAAATAATTAATATTAAGGTTAGAACCATTCAAATCACCAGCAGAGTCGCCATTCTGTTTTATTATAAAAATATTAGTTAGACTATGATTGGTTTTAAGAGTCGCCACTTAATTTTTAAGAAAAATCAAGAAAACTACTTTTTCAAAAGATTAAAACAGAAATCTAATGAAAATTTAAAATGGGGTTCGAGGTTCTTATTATTATTCTAGGAAGGTTTTAAAGACACCTAACATATCCACTAATGTGGTTATCCGACGATTAACTACTTGGCTAAAATAATTTTAACTTAGCTTGACTTGCGAAATTGAACTATTTTATAGTTAAAACTCATTTTAAAGGGGAAAAGAGGAAATATTTAAATATTATCTAAGTGAGTTAGCCTGCAAAATTATTCCTTTAAGTCTTGTTAAGAGATGACCGATTTAGTTAAATAATTAAATCAAAATAGACGTCTTTCGGGGATTTGAATTTTTCGACCTTAAGACTAACAACAAATACTAGTAAGTAAATGAGCACAGTAAAGTATAGAGAGAAAGAGAGTTGGGCCCAAATCCAGTTTTTGTCCGCCTGTACCAGTGTTCGGGCCCATTTTCGTTTTGGGCCTTTGGCCCATTTGAGTTATCTCCACCTGTCCTAAACTAACAAAAAAGTTATTTCTTTGGGCCTTAGGCCCGTCTTCCCCCTGTCCTAAATACTAATAAGATAATAATAAATAACATAACAAGGGCTTAGGCCCAAAAAATAACAAAATACAATTTTGTTAAAGAAGAGTGGGCCTCTTTAAACCCAAATTTTCAATTTCTTGATCTTCTTCAATATTTCGGGACATGTTCGTCAGTTCTTAATAGGATGGCCGACTCGATAAAGGGGGTTTTTGAGCCTTTGCGGCTCTCCCGAAATGCAAGAGGGAGATAGGAGTTCATAATGAACTCAAGGAAAATTTCACATGCACCACGAAAGAAAAGAAGACAAATTTTTAATATGCAATCTGATCAGAATAAATAGTGAACGACTAACATACCAAATTATATATAGGATATAAGTATTGGCTAAGAATAACATGTAATCCCAAATGGGAGATCACCAAGAGGTACACTGGAACTAAACTTCTGGGAAGAAAAAGACTAAAAAAACTATGATTATTTCATGCACAACATATCACTATGGCAATTTGGTAGCATACTTGTTAATATGGGAAAAAGAGGAGACCCAATCACCATCAAATAGCATGATAACCAAATGCAAAAATGAACAACAAACACAAATTATTAACTCTTAATACACATGCTAAGTTGGACAGCTTTCCAATCAAAGTAATGAAAACTTTCATAAATAAAAAATATAACAACATTGAAGCATGCTGACTAGATAAAAACTAATACTCACCTATGCAATTATGCAAATAAGCAAAGTAATGGGCGACCTGTAGGATACTAAACTGAATCTAAATACTTTAGAAAAGCACAAATCAACAAAACAACATTAATATAACAAAACAAGAATTCGCAAACATGAATAAGAAACAAACTTCAACATTTTCACAAATTCAAGTAAGGGAAAGAAGGAAGAGGTAGCCAT
Organism: Solanum chiquidenum; assembly: GCA_029582725.1. Lineage (NCBI taxonomy): Eukaryota > Viridiplantae > Streptophyta > Magnoliopsida > Solanales > Solanaceae > Solanum > Solanum chiquidenum. The sequence continues at coordinate 40,844 of JAJOOS010008156.1, read as the reverse complement.
GCTTCAACACTTAGAAACGGATCGAGAAAGTACCATGATGAGCTAAACAAACTAAAATCGATACTCCAAGAATCAGATGATAATACTCCACACAAATGAACAACAAAAATGATATGAATAGACAATGACAACATACAACCAGACTTAACCAATGATCACCAAATGGGCTATAAAAGAACGAGGAGAAACATGGATACAGAAATAAAATAATAAATAAAGCCAATGAATCAAAGCCTAGCCGACTACTATGCCCAACAAAAACAAATAACACCACGTATAACCTTCACACCAAAACTGATTTAGAAATTTTACCTCATTTCGTAAAAGAAAATAGCCTTAACAGTAAAAGAAAATCGCAGCAAAGCTCAAACCCAAGAAGGAAAGAGACCACAACATTGAGTACAAATCCGGAAAAAAAAAAGACTTTAACTTGATACTGCAACTAACTCGATGAAACAACTAAGAGAAATACATCATATCGGAATGTCATAAACTAAATAGCAACTAACAGCCAACAAACACCAAATAAAAGTTTTTTCAAACATTAAAGAGTCATTTAGAAGTAGAAGAAGGTGTACCTTTTTCGGGCAGCGAAACAGGGACGAGAACGAGCAGGGGACGACTTCACTACTATGTTAACTCGACTACGAACAACGAACAAAGAATCGGGACAGAATTCAAGCTGCTTTATATTCGGAGTGTATATTTTTATTTGTATTCAAACTACTTTGGCTCAAGCTATTCTCTGTATTTTCGCTAAAAATTTCCAATCTTTTTTCCCAATCCCCTTTTCGGTGAACAACAAGCAACATATATAGAAGGGAATAGGGTTCATAAAATGGGGAAAACGGACCAAAAATCGGACAAACCAAGGCCCAATTCCAAATTCAAAAATAAAAATTCTTTCACCATTCAAGCTAAACACCCTTTCTCTGAAAAAATCGTCTCATTCCGAAAAAGGAAAGGGAGTAAGACGCGTGCTTGCTACTACTTGTACAAGCTGAAAGGGACGTCGAGGATGAGGACAAGAGAAGCACAGTGTACTGCTCACAGCGGCTGCTACTTTCCATTTATTTTCCATGTTCACGCCGTGTATTGCCTATGAACTCGCTTCACTATTAACGTTGAAGGAGATGCTGATGGGTCTCTTCTGCCGATCAAAATTGGACCGGGTCGGTGTATGAATTGGACTGCCAAAATAGAGGGGAATTGGGAAGTGGGCCGCTGGGAATGATTGTAGCTAGGCTGATGGAAAAAAATTAAAAATGGCCTTGGGGTCGGTTGGTGTATGTTGTTTTTTTAGTATTGATGTACGTATATGTATTGTTGTTGGTGGGGGTTTGGAGTGGGTATGGGATTATTAGAAAAATTTAGCCAATTCAACTTAGTTAAGATAGAATCGGCTAGTAATTAAAAAATATAAATCGATATTAATTAATCAACGAGCTTCTTAATCTTAACGAAATAAAATAATTAATTTAATTATAAACTAATTAATTTAACAATACAAACGACTAAATAACCAAATATTTAAATAAAGCTAAAATCTTCTTGAGACAATTTTCGAACGTTCGTAGAATATACTAATTAGACACATAATTATACAATAACTAACTTAATTATAAACTAATTAACTCGAAATATAAGCTACTAATTAATTTAAACTAAATAACCAAATATTTAAATAAAGCTAAAATCCTTTTGAGACGATTTTCAAACATTCATAGAATATACTAATTACACACATAATTATATAATAATTATATCATATTTATTATTTTAAGATTTATAAATATGACAAAACTACTTAAAACGACTTGAAAATTATTTTGAATTTTATAAGGCCAATTATTTCAAATCATTTGGAATTTAGGAAGCTCGATGATTAATTTATATTGTGGAGGTCCAAAATTGGATGTCAACAGATACTCATCTCCGATTTGAGGTGGGGTAACTAGTAGCAATCTCCCTATGCCATAACTATGTGCCCACATAGGTCTAGCTAGTGGATCCACCTAAGCTATAAAATAATGGTCCTACCTTAGGCAAGTAGTAATCCTTTTATCCGGTGAGGGTGACACCAGGATTCCATGTCAAGCTCACATGGTCTACGTAGGTTAAGGCTTACCCGCAGAAAGAATTTAAATGCACTATGGCATCTTAAGAATGCACTACTTAGTGTGGGTGGTGGTATGGGACGCCATTTATGCATTGCACAAGTAGGCTTTAAGAGAGGTTGTGGTGTGTTCCTTTATAATGTTAAGTGTAATGAATGTTCTCTTATGATGATGTTAATGAAGAATGTTGATATAATGTCTAATGAATGCAGGTGCTCTTAATGAAATGAAGCTAATGAAGAATGTGACTTATGTATTTAATGTAATGATGCATGCTATACTTGGATTGTATTATGAGTAACTTCCTTGTCATGACTTAATGAATATGAATGTTCCTTGTCTATGGTGTCTTCAAGGAGTACTTAGTGTGAGTAGTAGTATGAGATTCTACTTGCACATTGCCCAAGTATGACTTAGAGTTGCCCTAGATGATGGTCCTTATGTGTTGATATGACTTATGTAATGTTTATGTATTTTATGTAAGGTTGGAAAGTTTTAATTTTAAGTTCACTTTTTATGACCTTAAGTTGGTACTTTAGTGTGGATGGTGGTTTGGGACGCTATCCATACATTGCACAAAGTATAGCTTGAGGGTTACTTGAGGTGAAGGCTTAATGTAAAGGTAATAGTTTATATTATGATTTGGTTCTAATGTAGTTAAATGACTTGTATGTTGGTTATGGTTGAATATTATGCCTCATATGCTTATGTTCATGAAGTTTTAGCAAATTGGTATAAAAGCATGACTTTCAAATAAAATGTCCGTTTTAAGCATATTTTTGTATGGCTATCATACTTAGTACTTAATTGGGCTAACCCCTATTTCTGTATGTTTTAGTGCATTTGTAGGTTCTGGCATTTGAGTGTTTCTCTCTAGTTGAAGCTTGGAATTTAGATAATCCAAGACTAAGTGGTATGTCCTCATAGATCGAGGACAAGTAGTTGATGTTTCCTTTCTTTTCATGTAATAGACTACTGTTATGTTTGTCGATTGTAAAAGGCCATGACCCTATTTTGTTTCAAGTATGTTGTTTAGATGGCCATGTGAGACGATAGACTTCTGCTTGTTTTAATGTTTTTGAATGTTGGATTTATAAATGAAAAAGTGTAAATTCCGTACTATTTCTAAGAATCTTATGCAATGAAAATGCTATGAGGCTTGTATGAGACCCCTTTGGGGTCAAGTACTCCGTGTCGCTTCCGAGGTGTAGACTCGTGTCGTGACATGACTAATGAATGAAGTTCTATGATTATATTAATGATGAAGTACTTATTATAAGTCTATCTCAATTGTACTCTAATGAATGATATTGACATGTTGTAAAAGGTCTTTCTCATAATATGGGGATTCTTAGGTGAAAGGCTATTCTCATCTTCGAAATTATGAGCTTTCCAATGAATGAATGTTGAATTTGGGATGGATACTCATCCATGAATTGAGGCAGAGTATCTAGTAACAATCTCGTATCCCATAATGATGAATAATGTAATAAATGTTAAGTACCTCATGGGGAATAATGCTAGCATCAAGTGGATATGAATTGAGATGGATGCTCATATGCGAATTGAGGCGGGGTATCTAGTAACAAACTCTTGAGATGGATGTTCATCCGTGAGTTGAGGTGGGGTATCTAGTAGTAAGATCCCTATCCTATAACAATGTTCCCACATAGGTCTAGCTAGTGGATCCAGCTAAGCTAAAAGTAATGGTCCTACCTTAGGCAGGTAGGAATCCCTTATCCGGTGAGCGTGACACCGGGATTCCATGAATTGCGCACATGGTCTATGTCGGATAAGGCTTACACCCACAAAGAATGTTAATGAACTATGACTTCTTAATAATGCACTACTTAGTGTGGGTGGTTGTATGGGATGCCATCCATGCATTGCACAAGTACTCTTTGAGAGGGGTTATGTAATGAATGTGCTATTATGATGATGCTAATGTAGAATGTTGGTTTAATGTCTAATGAGTGAAGGTGTTCTTGATGAAGGTAATGGGGAATGTTGACTTATTTATTTAATGTAATGATGCGTGCTATACTTGGATTGTATTCTGAGTTACTTCCTTGTCATGACTTATTGAGTATGAATGTTCCTTGTTTAGGGTGGCTCCAAAGGAGTACTTACTGTGAGTAGTAGTATGGGATACTACTTACACATTGTATAAGTATGACTTAGGGTTGGCCTAGATAATGGTCCTTATGTGTTGATATGACTTATGAAATATTTATGTCTCTTATGTATGAGTATTGTGTAAAGATGAAAAGGTCTAATATTAAGTTCACTTTTGGTTACCTTAAGGTGGTACTTTAGTGTGGATGGTGGTATGGGATGCTATCCATACATTTCACAAAGTATAGCTTGAGGGTTACTTGAGTTGAAGGCTTAATGTGATGAAATGGTTTATTTGATGATTATGTTCTAATGTGGTTAAATGACTTGTATAATGGTTATGGTTGAATATTATGCCTCTTATGCTTATGTTCATGAAAGTTTTCTCAAATTGGCATATATCATGACTTTAAAATAAAATATCCGCTTCAAGCATGTTTTTGCATGGCTATCATACATAAAACTTAATTATGCTAACCCATATTCTTCTATGTTTACTACAAGTTTAGGTTCCGGTATTTGAGTGATTCTCTCTAGTTGAAGCTTGGAATTGAGATTCTACAAGACTAAGTGGTATGTCTTCATAGATCGAGGACAAGTAGTTGATGTTTCCTTTCTTTTCATGTAATAGACATTTGTTAGTTTTCCGATTGTTAAGGGTTGTGACCCTATTTTGTTTTAACATATTGTTTAGATGGCCATTTGAGATGATAAACTTCCGCTTGCCTTTAATGTCTTCTATTGTTGAATTTATAGAAGAAAAGTTTTCAATTCCGCACTATTTCTAAGTATCTTATGCAATGAATATGCTATGAGTCTTGTATCAGACAACTTCAGGGTTAAGTACGCCGTGTCATTTTTGGGGTGTAGCCCCGGGTCATAACAAACATGGTATCATATAATAAGGTTATGGGAATGGTTTTTAGGATTGATATCTCACAAATCACATCTAGTAGAGTCTTGTTCATCGGTGTGAGTCGCGATACATCTATGAGTGAGAGGCTATAGGACTTTACGAAGTTACACTTCTTTCATATTCTTAAAGTCGTGCCTTAGAGTTTAGCTCTTTAAGTGTCCTTTTTCTAATCCTTCTTTTGTGTTTATAGAATATGAATACAAGAAGGACGCCCACAGGAAGAGTGGAACAGGAGAATGTGAATGAGGGAGTTCCTCCCCAAGGTCCTCAAGGTGACCCAGTTCCTCAAGATAATCAAGTTCCGGTTGATGCTCCGGCCATGACTAATGAAGAGATCAGGTCGGCTTTTCTAACCTTAGCCCAAGCCATGACGGCCCAAGTTAATCGGGATGTGGGGCCTAGAGTCAATGCTATTGAGAGCACAATGGCTTCTAGGTTAAGAGATTTTGTGAGGCTGAATCCTCCGGTGTTCCTAGGTTCTAAGGTAGAAGAGGATCCCCAAGAGTTTTTAGATGAGGTGTATGAGATAGTCAATGCTATGGGGGTGAATTCTAGAGGAAAAGAAGAACTTGCCTCCTATCAATTGAAGGATGTTTCCGAAGTTTCGTTTATTAAATGGAAAGGTAATAGGCCTATAGAAGCGGGTCATATAGAATGGGAGGAGTTTAAGAAAGCTTTCCTTGGTAGGTACTTTCCGTTGAGAAGAGGGAGGTTAAGGTGGAGGAATTTATCAACCTTAGATAAGGTAGCATGAGTCTGGAGTAGTATTCCTTGAAATTAACCCTATTATCTAAGTATGCTCCATCTTTGGTGTCCAACCCTAGAAATGAGATGAGTAGGTTTGTGACCGGTGTATCCGACCTAGTTAAGGAAGAGTGTCGTACGGCAATGCTCTGTGATGACATGAACATTTCTAGGCTTATAGTGTATGCTCAATCTATTGAGGAGTCTAAACTTGAGAGAAAGAGTAGGGAGATGAGGAGGTCTAGGTCTAATGAAAAAAGTCAACCAAGGTCCAAGAAGAGGTTCTCCGACCAAGATTCCTTAATGGTAAAAAATGATAGGGTGTCTAACCCTAAATCTCATGGAGGGAATGGAAATGGTTCTTCTTTTGAGAGGTCTAGGTGTGCCAAGTGTGGGAAGCAACATTTGGGTAAGTGCTTTGCTGGCACAGATGGGTGCTTTGGCTGTGGAAAGAAGGGTCATAACATGACAAATTACCCAACACTCTCGGAAAAAGGACGGGATGATAAGCAAGCTTCTCTTGATGGTCCAGATCCTAATGCTCCAAGGAGAAACCGTTTCTATGTGCTTCAAGATAACAAGGACAAAGAAGCTCATCCAGATGAAGGCGCCGTTAAGTTATAGTTCCTTATAGTTGCGAATGTTGTATTGAGGTTCCTATGTTGTTTTCATGTTAACCTTAGTTGGGTTTACTCCTAAGTGGGGGATAGTATGATAAATAGTAAGGTTTGTTGAGAGTTTTGATAGCCTTATCTCTTTCCTTCTATTCCTATTCAAGCTTGAGACCAAGAGTTCCTTGTGGCTTGTATGATGTTTTGGAGTCATATGTGAATATGTGTTTCCATGGTCTCCTTATGTTATGCATGTTCTTCTTGAATTCTTGTTTAAATGAGAAAATGAGTTTACGTAAATTATGTTCCTCTTGTGATATGCATTTTAGTATGGGTTGTCAATATGCTTCATGAGATTGAATTGTTGAACATGCCTAATATATTTTTATGAATAAATTGCATATTGTGCTTATGATGAGCATGATTTGAGTTGGAGAAGGTGATTCCTCCAATGTAATGACAAATGTTGAAGTTATGATGCATAATGAGTTTGTAGATGTAGTTCCTACCTTCTTGTGTTGCATTGAGCTTATTGATGTGGAGTTGATGTTTCCTCCTAGTTTTGTGCATGGTTTATAATGTTGCATGCATGATGGACTGCTAGTCTAGAGTCGTTATTCCCTTAATGTGTTTAAAGTGTCATTAAATGATGAATGTTACACAGTGGGGGATAATGTAACGACCAGTAAAATGAATAGGTGAAACTAGAGCCTAACGTGTGTGTGTTTGAGTTGTTGTAAAGTTTGAGATTGTATAATGTTGTCACGAGATATGGTTGAGGGGTTTAAGGGTTTCACGTCAACATACGACTCCCCAAGGACCACCCATCGGGTCCTTGAGGAGGACCCTAAGCCTAACCCCCAAGACCCCAAAGAAACCTAAAACTGCCCAAAACCCCATGACCTACGGATCGGGACCTACATTCCATACGTCAACCTACACCTTGGGGGTGGCCTCCGTAGGTCAAGGACGGGGCGTAGCCCAACCTATGGTCCGTAGGTGAGGGCGCGTCATTTTCACCTGTGTGCTCTCAAATGTCTCGGCCAAGTTGGGGGTAAATTGGTAAATTCGTTTTATGTCTAGTTTAGTTTGGGGACGATTTTAATTTTTTATTTAAAGTATTTTAAGGGTTTTTAAAGTATTAAACTATATTTTCAATTCATTATTTCTAAACCCAAATTAGAAACCTCCTCTCCCCTCCAAAAGTTCTCTCTCTAGAAACCTCCATTGGAGGTGAAGGATTCAAGATTCCAAGGTCAAGACTTCATGTTTTTCAAGGTATTTTCATCGAGTTCCTCCATATAAGGTATGGTAGTCTTCATCCTTGACTTAGTTTCTTTCAAGGAGCCAATTTCAAAGTTGGTTTCAAATCTCCAATGTTTCCCCCAAACCGCTAGTATTCAATCTTGGAATTGTTTCTATTCCAAACGATTTTCAAAGGCTTTATTGCATTTAATTATGAATGAATTGTGGATTTCAAGATTAATTAAGATGATTTCTTCCTAGAACCCATATTTCCCCCCAAATTCTTATGTTGTGAATTGAGATTGGTATTTGGTTGATTATGCAAGTATGTTGAATTATTGATGTTTATATGGAATTTGAGATTGAATCATGTCAATTTACTTATCTATTGTAGTATCTTAGATTTATGGGTTGATGTTGGTTCATATCCTTGGAAGGTAAATTCATGAAGGATCAATGAATGATTATGATGTGAAGTATATGCGTGTGTTATCAATAAATGTATTATGATCATGTTTGGAATGTAATTGTGTTATGATTGATTGTTATTTCTCAATTAACACCTATGAATGGAGGCTATATATGAAAGATTATTCTCACATACACACACTCATGAATAACAAATGAATGAAGTTCTATGATTATGTTGATGATGAAGTACTTATTGAAAGGCTATTCTCAATTGTACTCTAATGAATGATAATGACATGTTGTGAAAGGACTTTCTCACAATATGGGGATTATTAGATGAAAGGATATTCTCATATTTGAATCTATGAGCTTTCCAATGAATGAATGTTGGGTTTGGGATGGATACTCATCCATGAGTTGAGGCGGAGTATCTAGTAACAATCTATTATCCCATAATGATGACTAATGTAATGAATGTAAATTACTCTATGGGGAACAATGCAAATCACCGAGTGGATATGAATTGAGATGGATGCTCATCCCGGAGTTGAGGCAGGGTTTCTAGTAACAATCTCTTCAGATGGATACTCATCTGTGAGTTGAGGTGGGGTATCTAGTAGTAATATCCCTATCCTATAACAATGTGCCCACATAGGTCTAGCTAGTGGATCCACCTAAGCTAAAAGTAATGGTCCTACCTTAGGCAGGTAGGAATCCCTTATCCGGTGAGGGTGACACCGGGATTCTATGAATTGCTCACATGGTCTATGTCGGTTAAGGCCTACCCCAACAAATAATGTTAATGAACTATGGCTTCTTAATAATGCACTACTTAGTGTAGGTGGTAGTATGGGATGCCATCCATGCATTGCATAAGTAGGCTTTGAGAGGGGTTGTGGTGTGTTCCTTTATAATGTTAAGTGTGATGAATGTGCTCTTATGATGATGCTAATGTAGAATGTTGGTTTAATGTCTAATGAATAAAGGTGTTCTTGATGAAGCTAATGGGGAATGTTGACTTATGTATTTAATGTAATGATGAATGCTATACTTGGATTGTATTGTGAGTTACTTCCTTGTCATGACTTATTGAGTATGAATGTGCATTTTCTAGGGTGGCTCCAAGGAGTACTTAGTATGAATAGTAGTATGGGATGCCACTTACACAATGCAAAAGTACGACATAGGGTCATCCTAGATGATGGTCCTTATGTGTTGATATGTCTTATGAAAGGTTTATGTCTCTTATGTATGAGTATTGTGTCAATATGGAAAGGTTGAGTGGTATGTTTACTTTTGGTGACCTTAAGGTGGTACTTTAGTGTGGATGGTGGTATGGGATGCTATCCATACATTGCACAAAGTATAGGTTGAGGGTTACTTTAGGTGAAGGCTTAATGTGATGAAATGGTTTATATGATGATTATATTCTAATGTGGTTCTGTAAAACTAGGCGGGCTCGCCGCATCGCTGATTTGGTTGGCGACGTAAGTCGTGGTCGTTGACTAGTGCACGATTTGAAGTGTTTTTAAAGGCCAAACCATTTTAATTTCAAAATATCTTTATTTTCATGCTTTTTGTAACATTCCAGAAACTTGTAAATTAAACTAGTGTCTAACCTAAAACTAGTAGGCTAAGTTAGAGCTTGACGTTAGAATTAAAGACTTAAAAATACCTCCCCGTACCTTAAAGTTCATGGTTTGGTGTTAGGATGTCAAGGCTTAAACCCCAAGGACCAACCATGGGTCCTTTAGGAAAGGCCAAAAATTAGTCACTAGGGCAGTGAGCCACAAGGGCACCTGCACCCCGTAGGTCCACCCACTCCCCGTAGGTGGAGGTTGTGGTTCAACCCCCAAAAATCAAGCCTCAGACAATGGACCTACGGCTTTGCAGAACGGCAAGTAGGTCCACCTACGGTCCGTAAGACACCAAGTCGTAGGTCATGCCTGAAACTGCCATTTGGAAGTTATGGTTAGGGGTCTTTTTGTAATTTTCTTTTTTATTTAATGGTTATGTGGTGTCGTTTTAGGATTATTTTTTAAAACTATATAAGTATTTTTACCACCTAAAATAACCCATATAAGATCATAATTCATAAATCCCCAAAACAAATCAAAACCTCTCCAAATATTTGTCTCACTAAAACATCCATTGGAGAAGAAGAAGAAGTTGAAGTCTAGGGCTCAACAACTCATATTTTCCACTTAAATTTATGAAGAATCTTCAAATAAGGTATGGTGGTTTTGATTCATGGTTAGGTTTCATCCATGAAGTCCTTAAACTCTCACTTTTCAAAGTAGAAAAATCTCTAAAACCTAGGATTTTCACTCCAAGCAATGGGTTCTTTCTAAAAACGTTTTCATTGATTTAAATATCATATATTATGATTGAATTTTTTATTGTTATAGTTTTTATGAAAAAATATCCGATGAATCCATTAATTCCCCATAACCTTAATTTGTGACTTGTGAATTGGGTGAATTGTAGTAACTATTAAATTCTACTTATAGTAGTTTAGTTAATTGAATCATGTCACCATCTATATATAATTTAGTAATTCATGGTTTATTAGTTGAACGTGATCTATAGCCTTGAAGGGAAAAACATTAGAATGGACTATATGTATGAGACTTGCATGTATACAATTAGATTGCTTTGGGAGTAAAGTAACTATATTATAATCTAATTGTTGTGTTGATTGGATGATTATGCTCATGTGCACACTTAGGTATGAATAGAATATAATGTGCAAGAATTGTCACATGTAATGATTCTTAGGTTTGAAGACTAGTCTCGCCTATTGAATCTAGGAGCTTTAGCATGAGTTTGTTAGTTGAGTGTCAAAACATTTTTCCTTAAGTCAAGACTTATATGACCTCAATGAGAATTAATGCTTAGCACCCAGTGGATATGTATCTGATATGGAAGCTTTTACACTAGTTGATCCGGCTATCCAAATGGTTTCGTTTTACGCTAGTTGAGTCCGGGTCCCCAAAAGTAGGTATCTCATGAGATGGAAACCTTCTACCATAGTTGAGTCCGGGTTTCAAGAAGCAATCTCCTTATCCCAATAACTATGTTCCCACATAGGTCTTTAGATAATGGATCCACCTAAGCTAAGAGTTTGGTTCTACCTTAGGCAAGTAGGACAACCCTTTTTCAGTGTGGGGTAGATGATGAATCCACAGATTGGACTGATTTAGGGCTTTATTTTAAGAAAAATAGTGTCCTCGAATGCTTATTTTATCTCAATATCTGATGAAAATACTTAAGTTTCAGGTATTTGAAGTTTGAGTGGAAGCATGGACACTTAGGCACAAAAAGGAACAAGAAAATGAAGGCCTGAGGATCGTCGAGTTCACTTTGCGAATCGCCAAAGGGTCTCACTTCGCCTTTTGTTTTAGTATGCTGAGCCCTGAAGGAAAGGATCAAGTCGGCGGAAAAAAGGAGCAGTCGGTGTGTCGCTGAATAGTTCCACGAAGCAGTACTAAGTCGCCCAATGACACAAATCCGATGCCAAAGGACGGTACAAGATGGCGATGAACTACACTAAAAGGCGAATCTCCATGTTGATCGGCGATTCCGACTAATGTCGCCGAGTGATCCGCCACAAAACATATTTTTGAAAACTATAATTACTCGTTGATAGTTATAGCTTAGTATCAGATTTTAGTATTATACTTTTATTATCAGATTTTGGATTTACTGCTATTTTTATTTTACTCTCAAGTTTGGAGAGGGTTTTGCAAAACTTGAAGAAAGGAGTTCATCTTCCCCAAGTTGGAGGTGGGTCTTCTTTATTCATCTTCCTTTGCTTAAATCAAGGTTTAATTTATTATACCCATTTGATTTCACTATCATTTTAGGTGTATTTTGTTATTTCTTGATGTGTGCCTAAAAACCCCCATTCTTGGGGTGTGATTAATCAAATGTTTGTTGATATTATTGTTGGGTCTTGCTTTCTAGTAGGTTAGATGTATTTTAATGGTGATTTCACCTAGTGGGTGTGGTTTAATTTAATGGGTTTGTAGTTGCAAATACAAAGCCACCCATGTGTTTTTGGCTAGCCCGAGAGGGAGGTCGCGAAACCAAGACCACTAGACTAATGGCCTAAGGAGTGGGTCGACATGAGTTTCAGCCCGAGAGGGTGAGCCCTAGTCCCATATCCTAACACTCATCTCAAGAGAGTGAGTGGGGTAAGGCGTAGGTTGGTCTTCATGCGGCAAATGGGTGCCCGAGAGGGAACTTATTTCTATCTAAAGCTTAGCCTAGTCACTAATATCTTGCAAATTTTCTATCGAAAGCATGAACCCAACCATTTATCTCAACTTGTATTGCGGTCACACCCCAAGAACTCGTCCCCATACTTGATTTTCTTGTTATTTTTGTTGTTTTTACTTACTTGTGACAAAACCCTTAATTTGATATTTGACACTTTTGTGTCCCCCCTTTGATTTACAATGTTTTTAATCGTTAATTTCTATACCTACGACTAGTTAGTACTACATTTATTTTTCTATCAATTCTCAAAACCGCTCCCTTGGGACACAACCCCAACCCTCGATTGGGTTACTATATTATTGACGATCATAGACAGTCAAACCGTAGTTAGTGTCGTTGGTCACGATTAGCATCAAAATGGCGCTGCTACCAGGGAGTGGTGTTATTTGAGAATTTTTCGATTAAGTAGAATTTTTGTTCTTCTTAGTTGTAGTTTACTCACCTAATTTTTAGTTTTGTTTTGAGCATTTGTGTGTTTCAACAGACATATGAGTGTGAAGGACGAAGATAGCTGCCAAGCAGGCAACCCGGTGTGTTATGATTTTCATCGAAATGATATTGATGATATTAATAGTGTGTACAACTTTGCCCAAGTGGGTGAGATGAATGCAATTCGCATGCCACAAGCAGATGGAAATGGAACATTTGAAGTTACTAACACAACACTCTATCTCATACATTCAAGAGGTGTATATGGAGGGTTAGAGCGTGAAGAGTCGTTTGAACATATAGAAAGCTCCATAGAAGTGTGCACACCTCTGTCATTCAAGAATTTAAAGCAGGAATGCATACGGTTGCACTTATTTCCACTATCATTAACCGGGGAAGCCACTAGGTGGTTGATTGAGCTTCCAAAGAACTCTATCAAGTCATGGGAGGGGCTGGTAACGGCTTTTCATGAAAGATTCTTCCTTTCATAAAAAATGATGAAACTAAGAGACAACATTCAAAGTTTTAATCAAAAAGAGGGCGAACCAATTCACGAATCCTGGACACGATTTAAGAGAATTTTGCAAAAATTTCCAACGCATGGATTGCCGAGTGAGTTACTGCTCCAATATTTTTACCATAGTCTGGATTCAGTTAATAAAGGGATAGCTGATCAGCTGGTGCAAGGAGGAATAATGTTACAATCATTTGAAGTAGCATCATTTCTCCAAGATGGCATTACTAAAGTAAATCAAGCATGGTACACAAAAAATGACCAAGTTTCCCCACTGTGTTTCAGATTAACGCAAGAACAACTCGACAAGAAAGGGAAAGGGACGAAAACATAAAATAAATGTTTTCTCAAATATAAGTGATACACGAGCACATGAAGGGGACGTATGGAGTATTTTGAGTTGAGGAGGGTTCCTCTTCTGGTCATTTGAGACCGAGGGAGAATCAAGGTTGGAACTCCAAAATAATTGAGGGGGGTTCTTCATTCGGTTACTTAAGACGGGGGAGAATAAAGGTTGGAACTCCATAAGATATGAGGAGTTTTTCCACCCATGCTATCAATAGCGGGGTGAAAATTAATGTTGGAGCCATTATAGGGATGAGGAATCAAGGAGAGATTGCCACAATTAGACTGAGCAATATGACCTTGAGGAAGACCGTACTAAATTGAGTGAAAGCCCAAAATCAAAAGGGAGCGAAAGTAGTCCTCGGGTAAATGATCTATTGTCACGCATACTTGATAAAGTTGAAGGCTCTGATGATTTGCTGAAAGGAATGAGAGATGACTTTTCATCATTAACCAGTAAAGTAAATTCTCACGCTAACGCCATCAAAACACTTGAAGGTCAACTGAGTATATTAACAGTGAAATATTCCTCCAAAACACTAACGAAAGATAATGAAAGGGGGATGGTTATGGTAACCTGCAGTGGAAAGATGGAAAAATGGAATGTGATGGCAGATGAGGTTACTCGCATGCAGGAAGAGGGTCAGGGTATAGAGGAACATGAATCACATATTCCACTAAAGCTTACCACAGAACCACAAGATGATGCAGAACAACATATCCAAGCTCCGAAAATCACACACCCTTTACCCGAAATACCCCCACCATTTCCTCAACATTTGAAAAAGAAGAACGAAGAGGATAAGTTCAAAACAAAATTGTCAGTATTCAAGAACTTGTCAATTAACCTCCCTCTGATAGAATCATTGTTTGAAATGCTGGGGTATGCCAAATTCATGAAGGAGTTGGTTACAAAGAAAAGGAGCTTGGAGTATGAAACGATTGAGGTGCCCCATAGTTGCAACGCAATTATGACAAACGAGTCAGTCACTAAGAGAGAAGACCCTGGGTCATTCACAGTTCCATGACCAATTGGCATGCCCTAATTCGCGAAAGCTTTGTGCGACTTGGGAGCAATCATTAGTTTGATGCCGTATGCAAAAAACAAACAACTTTGTTTGGGTGAACCAAAGACAACCATAATGAGACTCATTATCGCTGATCAATCAATTAAGCACGCAGTGGGGATACTCTATGACATATTGGTAAAAATGGATCGTTTTATCTTTTCGGCTAATTTCGTGATTCTTGACTGTGAAATCGATGCTGAAATCCCCATTATTTTGGGAAGGCCCTTCTTGGCTACTGGGAGAGCATTGGTGGATGTCGAAAGTGGAAAATTAAAGTTCCGTGTGAATGATGATGAGGTGACCTTCAATATTTGTAAATCCATAAAGCAACCAAGTAATATACATGTGGTGTCTGTTGAGGATGTTATAGATGAGGCAGTGGCAAGTGTTAGCCATTTAATGGGAAATAATAAACCCCTTGAGTCTGTGCTCGCTAACTATGATGAATCCGAAATTCAAGGGTATGGGGAAATTGTAGTTGCCTTATCAGGGCTAGGAATATACTCAAGGAATCCAATCAAGTTTGACATCAACCTAAAAAATAGAGAAAGTCCCCCTGCAAAGCCATCAACAGAGGAACTCCCGCATCTGGAATTAAAATTCCTACCCTCTCATCTAAAGTATGCCTTCTTAGGAATCAATAACACGTTACCAGTGATTATTGCAACTTATCTTCTTGAAGGGCAGGTGGAATTGCTCATTGAAGTATTGCGGAAGCATATAAAAGTTTTTGGATGGACAATGGCCGATATCGCAGGAATTCCTCCTGGGATCTGCACTCACAAGATTTGGCTTGAAAGTGAATGTAAACCTAGTGTTGAGCATTAATGGAGATTGAACCCTCCAATTCAAGAAGTGGTGAACAAAAGAGATCATCAAGTAGCTAGATGCAGGAGTGATCTACCCTATCACAGTTAGTAAGTGGGTAAGTCCAGTGCAATGTGTACCAAAAAAAGGAGGTATAATCGTAGTCCCAAATGCAACGGGAGAACCTGTATGGACAAGACCGGTGACTGGGTGGCGAGTATGCATGGATTATCGAAAGCTTAACTCATGGACTGAGAAAGACCATTTTCCTATGCCCTTTATGGATCAAATGCTAGACAGGTTATCAGAAAGGGGGTGGTATTGCTTTTTAGATGAATATTCCGGTTACAATCAGATCTCTATCGCGCCGCAACACCAAGAGAAAACCACTTTTACCTGCCCTTATGGAACATTTGCATTCAAAAGGATGTCATTCGGGTTATGTAATGCCCCAGCAACATTCGAGCAGTGCATGTTGTCTATTTTTGCAGATATGGTCGAAGACTCTATGGAAATATTCATGGACGACTTCTCAGTCGTAGGGGACACATTTGAGAAATGTTTGACACACTTGGGAGAGGTGCTTTAAATATGTGTGGGTATAAATCTAGTTCTCGATTGGGAGAAATGTCATTTTATGGTGAAGGAAGGAATAGTTCTTGGGCATAAGGTGTCACAAAAAGGTCTGGAGGTTGACAAGGAAAAAATTGAGTTCATTGAGAAATTACCCCCACCAATCTCAATGAAAGGTATTTGTAGCTTCTTGGGTCATGCATGTTTCCACCGAAGGTTCATTCAGGACTTCTCAAATATTGCACTACCACTATGCAAACTCCTAAAGAAGGAAGTGAAGTTCTATTTTGATGATGCTTGTATGGTCGCATTCAAGTTTCTAAAAGAAAAATTGGTATCCACCCCAATTATCGTCAGTCCTAATTAGTCTGAATCTTTCGAAGTAATGTGTGATTCTAGTGGGATGGCAGTGGGAGTAGTATTGGGGCAAAAGTGCAACAAACTATTTCACCCAATTTATTACACAAGCAAAACTCTAAATAGTCCCTAGCGAAATTATACAGTCACGGAGCAGGAGTTGCTCGCAGTGGTCTATGCATTTGTAAGGTTCCGGGCATACTTGATAGAAACCAAAGTAATACTACACACTGATCATGCCACACTCCACTACTTGATGGCGAAGAAAGATACAAAACCAAGATTGATAAGGTGGGTGTTGTTACTACAGGAGTTCGATTTTGAGGTGAGGGATCGGAAGGGCTGCGAAAATCAAGTGGCCGACCAATTATCGAGGTTGGAAGGAAGAGGAGATGCTGAGCGTGAGGTCGACATAGATAATTCAATCCCCGATGAACAGGTGTTTGCTATATATTTCAAATCTGCACCATGGTATGCAGATTTTGAAAACTACATTGTGAGTGGATTGATACCTGATGAGCTGACTTTTTACCAACAAAAGAGATTCATTTTCGACGTTAAAAAGTACTTTTGGTGAACCTTACTTGTTTCAAGAATGTGCTGACCATGTTATTAGGAGATGTGTTCCGGAAGAGGAAGCGGTAGAAATTCTCCATGCTTGCCATGCGTCTCCAGTAGGAGGTCACCATAGTGGTATTCACACTGCAGCTAAGGTCCTCCAAAGTGGTTATTACTGGCCCTCCCTATACAAAGACGCACATGAATTTGCAAAGAAATGCTCGCAATGTCAGTAGCAAGGTGGAGTGTCTAGAAGGCATGAGTTGCCTCCCATACCTATCTTAGAAATCGAGCTATTCGATGTATGGAGGATCGATTTCATGGACCCATTTGTGAGCTCATTTGGAAATAAATATATCTTTATGGCTGTAGATTATGTCTCCAAATGAGTAGAGGCCATCGCACTTCCAAAAAATGAAGGAAAAAGTGTTGCCCAATTTTTGAAACGCTACATTTTCGCAAGGTTTGGCACTCCTAGGGCTATCATTAGCGATGGGGAATCTCACTTTTGCAATAGGTGGGTTTCAATGACACTGAGTAAATATAGGGTGAAACACAAGGTAGCAACCCCAAACCATCCCCAAAAAAGTGGCCAAGTCGAAGTGTCAAATCGAGAAATCAAAAGCATCCTGGCAAAGACAGTAAATGCCAACAAAACTGACTGGTCTAGGAAACTTTATGATGCACTATGGGCATACCGGACTGCTTATAAGACACCTATCGGTATGTCTCCTTATCAATTGGTTTATGGTAAGGCTTGTCATTTTCCCGTCGAACTAGAACACAAAGCATTGTGGGCATTGAAGGCTACTGGTCAAAATCTTTAAGGAAGAGGGTAAAGCAGTAGAACGAACTGGATGAATTTAGACTCAGATCGTATGAAATCTCAGCCATCTACAAAGAGACGATGAAGAAATGGCATGATGCTCGAATACTCAAACGAGACTTCAAGGTAGGAGATTGGGTTTTGTTATACAACTCTCGACTTAGACTCTTTCCCTAAAAGCGCAAATCCAAATGGTCTGGACCTTTTAGGGTAACACGAGTCATCAATGGTGCAATAGAAATTGAAGATCAGGAAGGACCTCCATTTAAAGTGAACGGTCAATGTCTAAAATTATATTTTGGAGATTGTCAAGAGATTTCTTTGGTTGAAGTGGTGTATTTAGAAGACGCCTGAAGGGGCTGCTATGTCGTGCCACGACTTTAACTAAGGCGTTGTTTGGGAGGCAACCCAAAACCATGTCTTCATTTCTTTAGCTTTGATAGCATAATGGTGTGCTGATTGTGTAGATAGAAGTATGAAGAGTGAACAAAGGGTGTAGATAGGCAAGTGATAAATCCAGTCGGCGAGTTGCCGAAAATATCACCGAATTCGATCCTATCCGCCGTTCGACTCTACACATCGTCAATATTAGAGTATTTAAAACTCGGCGAGTTTTGGAAATCATTGGCGAATCGCTGATCATGTCACGATCACGATGGGAACCGCCGTTTGAACACCCGTAAACCAGAGGTTCTGTAAACTTCGGCAGAGAACTAAACAGTCGTCATACCGCCAAGTGAGTTGGCGAGTTTGACTAACGCCGCAGAGTGGACAACTTTGACAAGACAAAGGCTTAGAATTTCCAACTTCATTCACTTTCCCACGTTTTTCATCTATTCCAAAACCCAGACCTGCATGACAGTTTATATTTCTTGCACTTCTGGAGTATTTTTATTCATCAGTTTGTGCGTGGTTTTGGATTGCATCGCCGCCTAGCTTCTCAGTAGTATTTCAACAATCACAATAGGTCAGTCCCTTAATAACCGTAATTATTTTGTTTAACTGTTGGATACTTATCGTTTGCATTTGACGACAAACACATTTATTTGAGGTGGGGTGAGGATCACCTTGTTTGCTTGATATAGTTATTTGTGTTTTAGTTGGGTTGTCTATCTTTAATTATATGAAATACTGATTTCTGTGGATGATTGAGCTCATGGCTCCTTTTGCTTTTAAATTATAAAAATGATTTTGACCCTTCCGAAGAAAATTTTATTCTTAAAAATTTTTCACCACTGCTTGTGTTGAAAGTGGCTGTTCTTTTGCAAAAATTAAGTCTCAGTTTCGATCAATACTGATGACTTGAATAGTGCTCTCAATCGAACGAACATGAATGTGCCGCTACGACGAGACCAAATGAAGTTGCATAGACAATATATGAACTCTTTGCATCTTGTTTTGATTAGCTATTTATCGAATTGATTCTTTTGTAATGACCGTTGCAGACTAGCGAAAGTGTGTACTCTTGTTTGACTTAGTTGTCGATGCCTTGTGTGATGAGCTTACTTTGAACATTGCATGAATAAACCTAGAATTTTCCCCGTTAGTCTTATTGATTTAGTAAGGTGTGCTCTTGAGATGATCTTAGGAAACTTTTGAAGAATGTGAGCCAATTTGACATATACCTCTTTTGTGGCCTACCTGTGAGCGTGTGAAACTATTTTTAACACCCCTTGAGCCTTACCTTTCTTTGGAAGAATCTTGACGAACCCTAGACCTTACTTAACCCACTACCTATAATCCTAGAGTTGTGATTTAGTGAATAGCCAACTTAGGCAAAAAACATAAGTTGGGGGTGTGGTGAAAAGGAAAAGGAGAAGTCAAGAAGTGCAAAAAAAAGTCTCCCTTACCCCATGGTGTTGTGGAAAAATGGAAAACCTCATTATAAAAAAAGAAAATAAAAGAATGAAAAAGAAAAGTTGTGGAATAAAAGTAAAAAAGAAATTGGGTTTCCAAGAAATCCATGTAGATGAATAAAAATATGACTTAGAAGCACTAGAAAAAGAATTGATTAAGGAAAAGAAGGGGATCCCTTGAGAATACCACGTCTCACGAGGATGAAGAAGTCACTGAGCTTAAATGACCATACCTTTACACTCAGCTCCATTACAAACCTTCAAAATACATTTTTGATCTTGAGTAAGCCGAATCGAAAGTCGTTTGGAAAAATAAGGGCAAACCTATGGGTGAAAACATGCATTATGTTCCTCTTTTTGAGTGTGAGTGTTGCATCTGATTCCTGGTCTTAAATTGAGTAGCCTCTATATGTGAATATGGAATAATTTTTGTGTGAGGGAATTTAGATACTTTCGTTGAGCTTGAACATACATTAGTAGAAAGTATTGTGAACATGAGAATCTTTGATATTGGTGTGTCACAACTTGAATCTTTGAGTAAATAGTTGAATCTTTGCATAAGTAGTGTGAAGTCTTGTTGTGTACATTCATGATTGAGTCTTGTGTAGCACTATTTTAGACATCCTTTTTGAACAGCTGAACTTTAGTTTGCTTGAGGACAAGCAAAAGTTTAAGTTCGGGGTGTTGATGAGTCCATAAATTAGACTCATTTAGGGATTTATTTTAATAAAAATAGTGTCCTCAAATGCTTATTTTATCTCAATATCTGATGAAAATGTTTAAGTTTGAGTGGAAGCATGGACAGTTAGGTGCAAAAAGGAACGAAAAGGCTGAAAAAAACAAGAAAATGAAGGCCTGAGGATCGCCGAAATCACTTGGCGAATCGCCGAAGGGTTTCACTTCGCCTTTTGTTCCAGTGTACTGAGCCCTGAAGGAGAGGATCAAGTCGGTGGAAAAAGGGAGCAGTCGACGTGTCGCCTAATAGTTCCACGAAGCAGTACTATGTCGCCCGATGACACAACGTCGATGCCAAAGGACGGTGCTAGATGGCGATGAACTACACCAAAAGGTGAATCACCGAGTTGATCGGCGATTCCGACTAATGTCGCCGAGTGATCCGCCACAACACATATTTTTGAAACTATAAATACTCGTTAAGAGTTATAGCTTAGTATTAGATTTTAGTATTATATTTTTATTATCAGATTTTGGATTTAGTACTATTTTTATTTTACTCTCAAGTTTGCAGAGCGTTTTGGAAACTTGAAGAAAGGAGTTCATCTTCTTAAAGTTGGAAGTGGGTCTTCTCTATTCATCTTCCTTTGCTTAAATCAAGGTTTAATTTCTTATACCCATTTTATTTCACTATCATTATCGGTGTATTTTGTTATTTCTTGATGTGTGGCTAAAAACCCCCATTCTTGGGGTGTGATTTAGCAAATTTGTGTTGATATTATTGTTGGGTCTTGCTTGCTGGTAGGTTAGATGTGTTTTAATGGTGATTTCACTTAGTGGTTGTGGTTTAAGTTAATGGGTTTGTAGTTTCAAATACAAAGCAACCCATGTGTTTTGACTTGCCTTAGAGGGAGGTCGCAGAACTAAGACCACTAGACTGATGGCCTAAGGAGTGGGTCGATATGAGGTTCATCCTGAGAGGGTGAGCCCTAGTCCTATATCCTAACACTCATCTTGAGAGAGTGAGCGGGGTAAGGCGTAAGCTGGTTTTTTATACGGTAAATGGGTGTCCGAGAGGAACGCATTTGAAACGGGGTAAGTTGCCTGAGAGGGAACTTATTTCCATCTAAAGCGTTGCCTAGTCACTATTATCTTGCAAATTTTCTATCGAAAGCATGTACCCAACTATTTATCTCAACTTGTATTGCGGTCACACCCCAAGAACTCGTCCCAACACTTGATTTTCTTGTTTTTTTTTGTTTTTTTTTACTTACTTGTGACAAAACCCCTAATTTGATATTTGACATTTTTGTGTCCCCCCTTTGATTTACAAAATTTTTAATCGTTAATTTATTTAGCTACGACTAGTTTGAAATTGATTTTATTTTTCCACCAATTTTCAAAACCGCTCCTTTGGGACACGACCCCAACCCTCGGTTGGGTTACTATATTATCGACGATCGTAGACACTCGAACCGTAGTTAGTGTAGTTGGCCACGATAAGCATCAGTAGACACCGGATTCCATGATTAAGCTCTCATGGTCTATGTTGGTTAAATCTAATCCCACTATGATAGAATGAACTAGAATTAGAGTTATGAACTATAATCACTTAATAAGCTTTGTTTAGTGTGGGTAGGATAATGGGATCTAATTCATACATTGCACAAGGTTTCTTTGAGGGTACTTATGGTTTGTTTCCATTATGATGAGATGATTAATATGTTTAATATGCTTGTATCTTATGCTTTTACACTTATTTCCATAATTGTTCATAAACTTGGTAAAGTGAATAATTTTCAACTAAAATGTCCCTTTTTAGCATGTTTTAAGGTTTTCATGCATAGCTACCATACTTAGTGCATTTTTGTATTAACCCATAGTTTTTCGACATTTTTTACAAAGTGTAGGTTCTGGCGTTTCAGGTGGTAGTCTTTCTTGTTCAAAGCTTGGATTGACTATTCTTCAAAGCTTGTGGTATGTCATCATGGATCCAAGGAAAAGTGATATATTGTTGTTCTTTTCCTTCCATTTTATTAGACTTTTTAGATTTTCTATTCTAAGGGCTGTGACCCTATTTTGAGACTTCGATTGTAATAGATGGCTAAATTAGACTATGTCTAGACTTCCGCTTTACTTTGATGAAATTTTTTCCTAAGACATGAAAATGTATTTCTACTCTTTATTGGTCTTTACTTTTGTGATGATGATATGCTAACTGTCTTACTTGGAGCCTTTAGGGTTTCCATGTGCTATGTTACGTCTAGGGGGTACCCTTGGGTTGTGACAAACATGGTTATTAGAGAAAAATGTTTAGAATGATTCTAGGATGATGTCTCATAAGCCACGTCTAGTAGTATTGTTCACGAGTGTGAAATGCTCCACATTTATGAGTCAGAGGCTATAAGATGTTATGAAACAATTCACTTCTTTCATTACTCTTGAGTCGTGCCTTAGAGTTTAACTCTATAATAAGTCCCTCTCCTAGTCCTTCTCTTCTGTCTTCAGGAAATGAATACACGAAGGGCGAATGATAGATGGGTGGAAGAGGATAATGCGAATCGAGGAGTTCCTCAAGGTAATCAAGCTCCTTTAGTCAATCAAGCTTCGGTTAATCCCGTGGCCCAAAATGTGACTCAAGAAGAGTTTAGGTTTACTATCCAAATGATGACTCAAGCCATGACATCTCAAGCTCAAGGCATGACAACTCAATCCCAAGCTATGATGACTTAAGCCAATAGAGATATTGAGCCCCATGTGAACCCCAATGTGAATACCTTCGCTTCTAGATTGAGGGATTTTACAATAATGAACCCTACCGTGTTTCTTGGTTCCAATGTGGGGGAATATCCTCAAGAATTTGTGGAAGAGGTTTACAAGATAGTCGATGCCATGGAGGTGACCTCTGTAGAGAAAGAAGAGCTAGCCACTTACAAATTAAACGGTGTGGCTCAAGTATGGTATACTCAATGGAAGAGGAATAGGCGGGCAGAAGCGGGTCCCATAGATTGAGAGGTGTTGAAGAAGGCATTCCTTGATAGGTTTTTTCCCCGAGAGAAGAGGGAATCTATGGTGGAAGAATTTGTTAACCTTCGTCAAGGGGGTAGTGTTAAAGAATATTCTGTAAGGTTTAACGAATTGTCGAAGTATGCTCTGGCTTTAGTGGCGGATTCGAAGGAAGATATGAGTAGGCTTTTAACGGGAGTGTCCGAATTTGTTCAAGAAGAATGTCGTACGACAATACTACTTCATGACATGGATATCTCAAGGCTTATGGTGTATGACCAACAAATTGAGGAGTCAAAGCTCAAGAAGAGAAATAAAGAGGTGAAAAGAGCTAGAACCGGTGAAGGGAATTTCTCTAATACTAAGTCTGATGGGCAAGGTTAGGAAAGGTTCAAGCAAAGGTTCTCCAACCAAGGCTCCTCTAATGCTCCCCCAAGTGTAAATAATGATAGGGTTCCTAATTGTCACGACCCAAGGCTAACCGCTAGATGCGACACAGCATACTCGACCCCAAATGGGTCTTATACAAACCTCATAGCATTATTGAACATAAGAATATAGGAAAATAGAGAAGAATTTAAAATATTCTTTACAATCGAAAATAACTTCATTAAAAAGCAAGCGAAAGACTTTCTACACTATGTCTCAAACCATCTAATACTTTGAATACAACATTGAGACTTAGCCCATACAAAAGCTTTAACATAAACAAAAAAACATAAGGGAAACATAGCGGATTTTGTCCTCGAAACTATGAGGACTCACCAAGTCTTCATCTTCAAGCACCTTAGAAACCTACTCTTCAAGCATAGAACACCAATATCTCCAATCCCTACACTTTGGTAAAAATAGAGAAGAATGGGGTTAGCACAAAAATTACTAAGTATGGAAGCCATTCAAAAACATGCTTAAAACGGACATTTTTGTTTGAAAGTCATGATATATGCCATTTTGGTCAAATTTCATGAACATTGATAAAAAAGGCATAATATAAGTCACAACCAACATATAAGTCATATTTTCACATTAGAACATGATCCACATATGAACCTTTACCTTCACCTTAAGCCTTCCCCTCAAGTAACCCTCAGGCTATAATTTGTGCAATGTAAGGGTAGCGTCCCATACCACCACCCACACTAATGTACAACCTTAAGGCTACAAAATCTGAACTTACCATTCATCATTTGCACCTTTACAAAATAAAGCATATAAGAGATATATATATTACATAAGTCACATCATCACATTAAGACCAACATCTAAGACAACTCTAAGTCATACTTGTGCAATATGCAAGTAGCATCCCATACTACTACTCACACTAAGTACTCCTTTGAAGTCACCATAGACAAGGCACATTCATATATGATAAATCATGACAAGGAAGTTACTCATAATACAATTCAAGAATAGCATGCATCATTACATTTAAGCATATAAGTAAACATTCTTCATTAGCTTAATTTAGAGAACCTTCATTCATTAGACATTAGATCATCATTCTCATGAACTTTATCATAAGAGGACCTTCACACAATAGCCATTAAGACTTACAGAACTTACTATGACCCTCTCAAATCCTACTTGTGCAATGCATGGATAGCATCCCATACTACCACCCACACTTCATAGAACTCATCAAGAAACCATAATGCACATCTCACATGATGGGAAGAGGCATTAACCGACATAGACCATTAGAGCTAAATCATGGAATCCGGTGTAATATGACCCCATACCAAAGAAAGGTGTTCTACATTCCTAAGGTAGAACTAGGTAATATCTTAGCTTTGGTAAGAAGACCATTAGCTAATATATATCCTATGTGGGAACATAGTTATGGGATAGGAAGATGTTCATTGGAACTCTAGCCTAACATTGGGAGAGTTTCCATCTTACCATATCCACTCGGTGCTTAGCCGCCATTCCCATAGAGTAGTTCATTCAGATTAACATCATTGTACTTGAGAGGGCTACCAACACTAGGTCTACTGACCCAAAGTACATTACACAAGAAAGGGCCGTCATCACTAGGTCTACCGATTCAAGGTACATTAGGGATAGCTCATTGACTTTCCAAGAAGTGTGCCATAAACATTGGGTCTACCAATACAAGGTCATCATTTCACACATGAAAGGGTTACCACCATAAGGTCTACCGATTCAAGGCTCATCACATTAGTCCCTAGACTCATCATGAAGGACTACCAACACTAGGTCTACCGGTTCATGTCATATACTAGAATACTTCCGCATTCATTTATGAAAGGAATGCCATTGTCATATCGATTCATATTCATCAAGTCAAGACACATTCATTAGTCATTTATGAAAGGAATGACATAGGCCTATCGATTCATATACATCAAGTCAAGACACATTCATTACACAATGAGAGGATGCCTAAGCCTACCAACTCAAGATTCAACAATACTGTCATTAATTCAAGAAGAGGATGTCTGAGCCTACCAATTCAAGATACTTCATTCATGATCACATTCATCAATAAAAGGAAAGGATGCCTTAGCCTACCAATTCAAGATGAAAATTCACTTTTACATTCATTCATACAATAATAGGATGCACAAGCCTACCAATTCAAGATAGTTCATGAGTGTTAAGTGAGAATATGCTTTCAATCACAACACATTTACATTCTATACAAGATCATCATTATATCAATGAAACCACATGCATATCCTTCACATTATACATAGTAACTAAACACATCAACCTTTCAAGTGAATCAATACAATTAGGCAAGAGTAATAGCATAATTTCAACATTCTATACCCATGTAACATTAAAAATTTATATTCCATCATAATCAATCAAATCCCAACCTCAAATCACAACTTAGGAATTTAGGGGAAAACATGGGGTTCTAGGAAGAAATCATCTTAATTTATCTTTAAATCCACAATTCATTCACAATTCAATGCAATAATGCCTTTATAAATCGTTTTGAATCAAACCCATGCATAGATTGAAAGTTAGGGTTTTGGGGTAAACTTTGAAGATTTGAAGTCACTTTGAATTTGGATCCTTGAAAGATAATAAGTCAAGGATGAAGACTACCATACCTTATTAGGAAGAATCCCACAGAAATATCTTGAAAAACTTGAAGATTTTGACCTTGGAAAGTTGAAGTCTTCACCTCCAATGAAGTCCATCCACGGGGTGTGGATGGACTTACGGGGCGTAGGTCTCATCCGTGGTTCACCAATCCTTGGACAGTTTTTTTGTTTCTAGGGGTCTTGGGGGTTAGGCTTTTGGATCCTCCTCTAGGACCTCTAGGGTGGTCCTTAGGGATTCGTACCTTTACATTTAACCCCTAAAGCCCTCAACAAAGCTCGGGACAACATTTACAACATCAAACCTCACATCAACTCAAACACACACTAGTTAGGCTCTAGTTTCACCTTCTCATTTTACGATTCGTTACATTATCCCCCACTTAGGAACATTCCTCCTCGAATGACACTTTAAACATATTAAGGGGTTAACGACTCAAGACTAGCAGCCCATCATGCATGCAACATTATAAAGAATGAACAAAACTAGGAGGAAACATCAACTCCACATCAAAAGGCTCAATGCAACACAAGAAGGTAGGAACTACATCTACAAACTCAGTATGCATCATAACTTCAACATTTCTCAACTCAGTATGCATCATAACTTCAACATTTCTCATTACACTGGAGGAATTACCTTCTCCAACTCAAATCATGCTCATCATAACATCATTAGGCATATTATGCAATTTCTTCATAAAAGCACATTTAGGCATGTTCAACAATTTACCTCATGAAGCATATAGACAACTCATACTAACTGCATATCAACAGGAGGAATATAATTTGTGAAAACTCATTTTCTAATATAAACAAGAATTCAACTAGAACATTCATAACATAAGTAGACCTTGGAAACACATATTCACTCATGACTCCAAAATATGAAACAAGCTACAAGGAACTCTTGGTCTCAAGCTTGAATAGGAATAGAAGGAAAGAGATAAGGTTCTCAAAACTCACCACCACCTTACTATTCAACATACTATCCCCCACTTAGGAGAAAACCCAACTAAGGCTAAAATGAAAAGAACATAGGAACCTCAACAAGAAATTCACAACCAAAAGGAACTATCACATACCGGTGCCTTCATCCGGATTAGGTTCTTTTTCCTTGTTAGCTTAAAGCACATAGAAATGATTCTTTCTTGGAGCATTAGGATCCGGGCCATCAAGAGAAGCTTGTTTGGCCTCCCTTCCTTTGGCCGTAAGAGTAGGGTAATTTCTCACTTAGTGATCATTCTTTCAACAACCATAGTACCCACTAGTACCGGCTAGGCACTTCCCAAAATGTTTCTTTCCACAATTAGCACAAATGGGTTTAGGAAATGGAGACCCACTTCCTTTCTCTTGGTTAAACTTAGGAGTGCTTGAAGAATCTTGGTTGCTCATCGAACCTAGACCTCTTCGAAGCCCTATTCTTCCTCTTAATTTTGGACTTTTCAATAGATTGAGCATACACCATAAGTCTATAAATATTCATGTCATCATGGATCATTAACGCATGACACTCTGCCTCGACTAGGTCGGATACATCGGTAACAAACTTACTAATCTCATCCCTAGGGTTGGACACCAAAGATGAAGCATACTTAGACAATAGGGTAAATTTCAAGGAATACTCCTCCACACTCATGCTACTTTGCCTAAGGTTGATAAACTCCTCCACCATACATTCCCTCTTCTCACGGGGAAAGTATCTACCAAGGAAAACTTTCTTAAACTCCTCCAATTCTATAGGACCCGCTACTATAGGCCTATTCCTTTTTCATTGAGTTAACCAAATTTGGGCAACATCCTTCAATTGGTAGGAGGCAAGTTCTGATTTTTCCCTAGAAATCACCCCCATAGCATTTACTATCTTATACACCTCATCCAAAAACTCTTGGGGATCCTCTTCAACTTTGGAACCTAGGAAAACCGGAGGATTCATCCTCCCAAAGTCTCTCAACCTAGCAACCATAATACTCACCATAGGATTCACATTAGCCTCACCACCCCTAGTAGCTTGATCCGTCAATGCTTGAGCTTGAGTAGTTACGACTTGAGCCATCATCAAAAGAGTCGACCTAACTTCCTCATTGGTCGTGGACGGGGGATCCACCGGAACTGGATTTCCTTGAGGAACTTGGTCACCTTGAGGACCTTCGGGATCTTGGGGAGGAACTCCCTCGTTCACAATCTCCTCTTCCACTCTCCTTGCAGTAGTCCTTCTTTTATTCATATCCTATAAACACAAGAGAAGGATTAGGAAAAGGACACTTATAGAGAAAAACTCTAAGTCACGACTTCAAGAATAATGAAAGAGGTGTAACTTCCTAACGTCCTATAGCCTCTCACTCATAGATGTGTCGCAACTCACACCGATGAACAAAACTCTACTAGACTTGGCTTGTGAGACCAATCCTGAAAACCATTTCCAAAA
The DNA here is from genome assembly GCA_029582725.1 of Solanum chiquidenum. NCBI lineage: Eukaryota > Viridiplantae > Streptophyta > Magnoliopsida > Solanales > Solanaceae > Solanum > Solanum chiquidenum. Next base: position 11,883 of record JAJOOS010008156.1, on the reverse strand, counting down.
TCTTATGCTCTAATACCTTGTTTGTCACGATCCAAGGCTAGCCCCTACATGCGACACGGCATACTTGACTCCAAAGGGTCTCATACAACCCTCATAGCATTCATAACATTCGATATAAGGAAAATGGTATGGAATTAAAACTTTCTTTAAAACCATAAAATCAAAATACTCATTTAAAACACTTCAAACACAACAAAAGTCTATTGTCTCACATGGAAATCTAAAAACAATATCTGAAACATAAGTAGGGTCACAACCCTTTACAGTTGAAAAGTCTAATAATAGTCTTTTACATTAAAGAAATGGAAACATCAAGTACTTGTCCTCGATCTATGTGGACATACCACTTAGTCTTGGAGAATCTCAAATTCAAGTCCTTGAACTAGAGAGAAAGAAACTCACTTGCCTAAACCTACACTTGCAGTAAAACATGAAGAAATATGGGTTAGCACAATTAAGCACTAAGTATGATAGCCATGCAAAAACCATGATTAAAAATGAACATTTTATTTGAAAGTCATGCTTTTATGCCATTTTGATCAAACTTCACGAACATAAGCATAAGAGGCATAATATTCAAACATAACCAACATACAAGTCAATTATCACAATAGAGACATAATCAACATATAAGCCATTACCTTCACATTAAGCCTTCACCTTAAGTAACCCTCAAGCTATACTTTGTGCAATGTATGAATAGCGTCTCATACAATCATCAACACTAAAGTACCACCTTAAGGTCACCAAAAGTGAACTTACCATTCAACCTTTCCATCTTTACACAATACTCACACATAAGAGACATAAACATTTCATAAGTCATATCATCACATTTGGACCATCACCTAAGGCAACCCTAAGTCATACTTGTGCAATGTGCAAGTAGAATCCCATACTACTACTCACACTAAGTACTCCTTTGAAGTCACCATAGACAAGGCATATTCATACTCAATAAGTCATGACAAGGAAGTAACTCATAGTACAATCCAAGTATAGCATGTATCACTACATTTAAGCATATAAGAGTCAACATTCTTCATTAACTTTATTAAGGACACTTTCATACATTAGCCATTAAGACTTAGAGAACTCACTATGACCCTCTCAAAGCCTACTCGTGGAATGCATGGATAGCATCCCATACTACCACCCACACTTTATAAAACTCCTCAAGAAACCATAATACACATCTCACATGTTTGAAATAGGCATTATCCAACATAGACCATGAAAGCAAACCATGGAATCTGGTGTGATATAGCCCCACACCATAAAGAGGTTGTCTACTTGACTAAGGTTGGACCGGTAACATTTTAGCTATGATGGAATACACTAGCTAATATCTTATGTGGGCACATAGTTATGGGATATGAAGATGTTCATTGGAACCCTAGCCTCACATTGGGAAAGTTTCCATCTTAACATATCCACTCGGTGATTAGCCTCCATTCCCATAGAGTATTTCATTTTCATTACATTATTGTTCTTGATAGGAATGCCATTTCCCTATAGACCCAAGACACATTATTACACATGAAAGGAATGACATATGCCTATCGATTCATGGTACATTACATGCATAGCTCATTGAATCCTCAAGAAGGGCCACAAAGATTGGGTCTACCGATACAAGGTTCATCATTTAACACATAAAAGGGCTACCAACACTAGGACTACCAATTCAAGATACAATAATCATCTCACTTTTATTCATTCAAGAAAAGGATGCATAAGCCTACCAATTAAGGATGCACATTACATAGAAGATAACCCTTCACATTCTTTCATCATCATTCATGAGTGTTAATTAAGAATATGCTTCCAATAACAACACAATTACATTCTAATCATGATCATAACACTTTCATTGAGATCACACATACATACTTCACATCATAGTCATTCATAGATCCTTCATGAACTTGCCTTTCAAAGATATGAACCAACATCAACCCATAAATCAAAGATACTATAATATATAAGGAAATTTAAATGATTCAATCATTACTTCAATATAAACATAAACAATTCAACATACTTCCATAATCAACCAATTCCCAATCTCAAATCACAAGTTAGGATTTTTGGGGAAAACATGGGTTCAAGGAAGAAATCATCTTAATTAATATTTAAATCCACAATTCATTCATAATTCAAGGCAATAAAGCCGTTGAAAAACGTTTGGAATCGAACCCATGCTAAGATTGAAACTAGGGTTTTTAGGTAAACATTGGAGACTTGAAATCACTTTTGGAATGAGCTTCTTGAAAGAAACTAAGTCAAGTATTAAGACCACCATACCTTTCATGGAAGAATACCATAAAAATCCCTTGAAAAACTTGAAGTCTTGACCTTGGAAGCTTGAATCCTTCACCTCCAATGGAGGTTTCTCGAGAGAGAACTTTTGAGAGGAGAGGTTTCTAACTTTGGGGAGTTTTGAAATAATGAGTTGAAAATTTGTTTTAATACTTTAAAAACCCTTAAAATATGTTAATAAACCAATAATAACTGTCCATTAACTCAACTAACCAAGGGAGGAATTTACTAACCTACCCTTCAAGTTGGCCAAAAATTGCAGCAAACTAGTGGTCACACACGAAACCCACCCACGGACCATCAGTGGGACCACAGGCCGTACTGGCAATCCGTGGTTTGTGGCTGTAACTCCCGCTTTGGGACCTTGACCCACGAAGGCCATCAACGGGGCATGGATGGACCTACGGGGCATATGTCCCATCCGTGGTTCACCAATCCTTGGACAACTTTTTGGTTTCTAGAGGTCTTGGGGGTTAGGCTTTAGGGTACTCCTAAAGGACCTCTAGGGTGGTCCTTGGGGAGTTGTACCTTCACGTTTAACCGCTAAACCCCTCAACCAAATCTTGGGACAACATTTTACACCTTGGAACCTCACATCAACTCAAACAGACACTAGCTAGGCTCTAGTTTCACCTATTCATTTTATGGGTCATTACACTAACCCTAAATCTCAGGAGGCAATAGTAGTGGTTCCTATGTTGCGAGGCCTAATTGTGCAAAATATGGTAGAAAGCAAGAAGTCAAATTCTTAGCTTTCTCGAATGTGTGCTATGGGTATGGTAAGAGTGGCCACAAGATTAGAGATTGTCCAATGCTCAAGGTTAAGGGAAGAGAAGACAAGCAAACTCCTTCAAGCGGTTCCAACTCCAATGCTCAAAAGCAAAATTGCTTTTATGCTCTTCAATCCCGAGGTGACCAAGAGAGCACCCCAGATGTGGTGACCGGTTTGGTACAAGTCTTTTCCATTGATGTATATTTATTGTTATATCTAGGTGCCACTTTGTCCTTTGTTACACCTTTTGTACCTATGAAGTTTGAAATACTCCCCAAAGTGTTAGTAGAGCCTTTTTCTGTTTCTACCCTAGTGGGTGACTCGATAGTGGGAAAAAGAGCTTATCGAAGTTTTCCTATTTTTTTGTCTCACAAAGTTACCTTAGTGGATTTGGTAGATTTATGCATACCTAATTTTGATGTAATTTTGGGTATGGATTGGTTGCATGCATGCTATGCCTCTATAGATTGTAGGACTCAGGTTGTCAAATTCCAATTTCCAAATGAGCCAATTTTAGATTTGAAAGGGGGGAATTCTGTCCCTAGAGGTCAATTCGTTTCTTCTCTCAGACCTAGGAAAATGATCTCCAAAGGGTGAAACTACAATATTGTTAGGGTAATTGATGTTGAGACCCAAACTCCTTCCCTAGAGTTGGTCCCCGTGGTGAATGAATTTTTGGATGTCTTTTCTGACGACTTTCCCGGCATTCCACCTGAACGGAAAATAAATTTTGGCATAGATCTTTTGCCGGATACGCAACCTATCTCCATTCCTCCTTTTATAATGGCTCCGGACGAATTGAAAGAGTTGAAAGAGAAACTAAGGGATTTGCTAGACAAGGGCTTTATCCAATCGAGTATCTCTTAATAGGGTTCTCCGGTGTTGTTTGTTATAATGAAGGATGGGTGTCTTAGAATGTGCATTGATTGACGCCAATTGGACAAGGTAACCATAAAGAATAAAGGAAAGATGGTAAAAAATGCACTTGAACTATGTGAAAGGAATAAAAATGCCCTCCGTTTATAGTTTGGCTCAAAAATGCCATTACCGTCAATATTTTGGTTCAAAAATGCCCTTTGTTTGTAGTTTGGTCCAAAAATTCTCTTGTCGTCAATACCTTGGTTCAAAATACCCTTATTGTTATTTAATGGGTCAAAAATGCTCATTTTTCAAATAAATATATTATTATTTCTTTTTAATACATTCCTTTTCTAATATTGTCTTTTTTAAAAAAAATTAGCAAATGTTTATCTTCAATTCAGGAAAAAATAAAAAATGAAAATATTTCTTATTTTATTAACATTATTTTTTATCGTTGTATAAATATAAATTAATGATGGATATACTATGATCTTATATCTATGACATATATTATATGTCGAAAGGATACATGAAGTTATTCTATTTTAATTGATAAAATGAGATTAAGAAGAAAACAATATTTCCTACATTTTTATTTGTTAAAGTGATTTTAGAAGAAAGAAAACAAGAATAGTGTTCTTTAATAATATTTTAATTAGGAAGAAGACGTGTTTAAAAATAATAATAATATATTTATTCAGAAAAGGGCATTTTTGACCCATTTTGTAACTATATGGGCATTTTTGGACCAAAATATTGACTACAAGGGCATTTTTGAGCCAAAGTATTGACGGTAAGGGAATTTTTGAGCTAAACTTTAGACGGAGGGCATTTTTATTCCTTTCACATAGCTTAAGGGCATTTTGACCCTTTTCCCAAGAATAAATATTCCTTTCCGAGATCGATGACTTGTTTGATCAACTTAAAGGGGCTAGTTACTTCTCATAAATTGACCTTCGTTCGGTCTACCACCAACTTAGGGTGAGAGGGAATGATATACCCAAGACGGCTTTCCGAAATAGGTATGGGCACTATGAGTTCCTTGTGATGTCATTTTGCCTAACTAATGCTCTGGCCACATTTATGGATCTAATGAATAGGGTGGTTAGGCACTACCTTGACATGTTTGTGATCGTGTTTATCAATGATATTTTTATCTATTCAAGGAGTGAGGGTGAACACATGGACCATTTGAGGAATGTATTGCAAGTCCTTAAAGACAACCAATTGTATGCAAAGTTTAGTAAATGTGACTTTTGGTTAAGGTTCATGGCCTACCTTGGTTATATTGTGTCGAGTAAGGGTATTGAGGTAAATCCGAAGAACATGGATGCTGTCAAGAGTTGGGTTTTGCCGGTTACTATAGGATGTTTGTTGATGGGTTTTCCTCTAATGCTTCTCCGTTGACGGCCTTACATCAAAAGAAGGCTAAGTTTGAATGGTCGGAGGTTTGTGAGAAAAGATTCCAAGAGTTGAAAGATAGACTTACTTACCCTCCGTTGTTGACCTTACTAGAGGGTACCGATGGGTTTGTTATGTATTGTGACACTTCGAGAGTGGGGTTTGGATGTGTGCTCATGCAACATGGTAAGGTGGTTAGCTATGCTTCAAGGCAATTCAAGGTACATGAGCAGAATTATCTGACCCATGATCTTGAACTAGCGGCGGTAGTATTTGCTTTGAAAACATGGAGACATTACTTGTATGGGGTCCATGTAGATATTTCCACCGATCACAAAAGACTTCAATATGTGTTTGCCCAAAAAGACTTAAATCTCTGACAAATAAGGTGGTTAGAACTTTTAAAGGATTATGGCATTAGTGTACTTTACCACCCCGGCACAGCTAATGTTGTAGCGGATGCACTTAGTAGATTATACATGGGTAGTGTGACTCACATAGAGGATAAAAAGAAATAGCTAGTCCATGATGTGAATAGATTGGCCCAGTTAGGTGTCCAACTAGTAGATTCTCCTAAGGGTGGCTTCACGGTTCATAACGACTCTGAATTGTCTTTTGTGGTAGATGTGAAGTCTAAACAATACCTTGATCCTATATTAATGGAGTTGATAGAGTCGGTACTCGGGAAGTCCGTTGAAGCTTTCTCCCAAGGGGGAAATGGGGTATTTATGTACCAAGGTCCATTACGTGTTGCGGATGTTGATGGGTTAAGGAATCAAATTCTAGAAGAGGCTCATGGTTGTAGATATTCTATTCATCTGGGAGCTCCAAAAATGTAGCGTGATCTACGGAAGTCTATTGGTGGAGTTGTATGAAAAAGGATATTGCGGAATTTGTAGCCAAATGTCCTAAGTGTCAACAAGTTAAGGTTGAGCACCGATGGCCGGGAGGCTTTTTGCAAGAAATACCAATTCCTACTTGGAATTGGGAAGAGGTGAATGTTGATTTTATTGTGGATTTACCTCGAACTCGAAGGCAACATGATTCTATTTGGGTCATTGTTGATAGGATGACAAAAATAGCCCACTTTATTCATGTTAAGGTATCTCACTCACCGGAAGACTATGACAAGTTGTATATAAGGTAGATAGGGAAGTTGCATGGAATTCTTTTATCTATCATCTCGGATCGAGGTACTCAATTTACATCTAACTTTTGGAAGTCATTCCAAAGAGGTCTTGGTACTAAAGTGAAGCTTAGAACCGCTTTCCACCCTCAAACGGATGGTCAAACGGAACGTAGCATTCAAATTGTAGAAGACATTTTGAGGGCATGTATTATAGATTTTAAAGGTAATTGGGATAACCACTTGCCCTTAATAGAATTTGCCTACAATACTAGTCACCACTCAAGTATCGGTATTTCTTTATTTTAAGCTTTGAATGGTAGTAGATGAAGGTCTCTGGTGGGTTCATTTGAGGTAGGTGATATTGCCCTTATTGGTCCCGAGTCGGTTTATGAGGCTGTTGAGAAAGTTTGGCTCATTAGAGAGCAGTTAAAAACGGCTCAAAGTAGGCAAAAGTTTTATGCCGAAGTGAGGAGAAGGGATTTAGAATTTTCAATTGGTGATTGGTTCTATTTGAAAATCTCACCCATGAAGGGTGTGATGAGGCTTTGCAAGTAATGGAAACTTAGTCCCTGGTTTGTAGGTCCTTATCAAATTTTGAAGTGTATCGGGAAAGTTGCCTATGAGTTGAACTTGCCAAATGAGTTGGCCTCGGTTCACTCAGTATTTCATGTGAACCCGATGTCCATTATTCCTCTAGAAGGGTTGGGAGTTGACGAGAGCCTTTCCTATGAAGAGGTTCCAATAGAGATCCTTGACCGAGAAGTCAAAAGGATGAGAAACAAGTAAGTAGCTTCCGTTAAGGTTTTATGGAAAAATCATCTAGTTGAGGGTGCTACTTGGGAGGCCGAGACCGATATGAAGTCCTGATACCCTCATCTCTTTCTTTGTACTCCTATTCAAGCTTGAGGTAAGTAGTTCCTTTAGAATTTCCTTGTTTTGGGAGTCATGAGTAAATTGTATGTTTCCATGATTTTCTTATGTTTTGCATGTTCTTGATGAAATTCATGTTTAGTGAGAAAATGAGTTTTCATGATTTATGTCCCTCATGTTGTTGTACATTTAGTGTGAATTTATTATTTGACTCCATGAGAGGTATTGATGAACATGCTATAGTGTGCTTTTGAGAGTATTTTCATATTGGCTCCATGATGTTGTGTTGAGCATTATTTAGTTGGGGAAAAGTTAGTTCCTCTTATGAATATGAGAAGTATTGTGTTTTCTGAATATTCGGTTGTTAGATGTAGTTCCTACTCCCTTGTGTTGCATTGATAATGTTTTGAGATTAAGTTGATGTTCCTCCTTTGAATTGTGCATTATTTTGATGTTTCATGCATAATGGGCTGCTAGTCGTGAGTCTTTATTCCGGTAAGGTGTCTAGATAATCATTCGAGGACAAATGTTCCGAAGGGGGAGATATTTTAACATTCCGGAAACATATAAACTAAACTAGTGTCTAACCTAAAACTAGTAGGCTTAGTTAGAGCTTGACGTTAGAATTAATGTGTTAAAAATACCTCCCCGTACCTTAAAGTTAATCGTTTTGTGTTAGGTAGTCAAGGATAAACCCTAAGGACCAACCTTGGGACCTTGATGAAAGGCCCAAAATTAGTCACCTGGGCAGTGACCCACGAGGGCACCTACGCCCCGTAGGTCCACCCACGCGCCGTAGGTGGGGTTCGTGGGTCAAGCCCTAAAAATCAAGCTTCAGAGCAGGGACCTAAGGACCTACAAGATGGACAGTATATCCACCTACGGTCCGTAGGTCACCAAGTCGTAGGTCATGCCTAAAACTGCCATTTGGCAGTTAACGTTAGGGGCCTTTTTATAATCTCCTTTTTATTTAATTGTTATGTGGTGTCGTTTTAGGCTTATTTTAAACAACTATATAACTAAGTGTCCCACCTAAAATAACCCATCAAACATCATACTTTATAATTCTCCAAAACAAATCAAAATCTCTCAAAATATTTCTCTCACTAAAACCTTCATTGGAGAAGAACAAGAAGAAGCTGAAGTCTAGGGATCAAGAACTCAACTTTACCACTCAAATTCGTGAAGAATCTTCAACTAATGTATGGAGGTTTTGATTCATGGTTAGATTTCATCCATGAAGTCCTTAAACTCTAACTTTCCAAAGTAGAAAAGTCTCCAAAACTTAAGGTTTTTACTCCAAACCATGGATTCTTACTAAAAACGTTTTCATTGATTTAATTATAAAATTTTATGATTGAATTTTTTATTATTATAGTTTTGATGAGAAAACCTCCCATGAATCCATGAACTCCCCATAACCCTAATTTGTGACTTGTGAATTGGGTGAATTGTAGTAACTATGAAATTCTACTTATAATAGTGTATTTAATTGAATCATTTCACCATCTATATCTAATATAGTAATTCTAGATTGATTGGTTGAATGTGATCTATAGCCTTGAAGGGCAAAACATGAGAATTGACTATATGTATGAGCCTTCTCTGTATACAATTGGATTGCTTTGAGAGTAGAGTAACTATATTATAATCTAAATGTTGTGTTGATTGGATGATAATCCTCATGTTCACACTTAGGTATGAATATAATATAATGTGAAATGTTTGACACATGTAATGATTCTTAGGTCTGAAGACTAGTTTCACCTATTGAATCTAGGAGCTTTAGCATGAGTTTGTTGGTTAACAGTCAAAACATTGTTCCTTAATTATCAACTTAAGTCAAGACTTAATATGAATTCAATTGGAATTAATGATTAGCACCAAGTGGATATGAGTATGAGATGGAATCTCTTACACTAGTTGAGTCTGGGTTCCCAAAAGTAGGTATCTTATTAGATGGAAACCTTCTACCATAGTTGATTCCTGGTTTCTAGAAGAAATATCCTTATCCCATAAACTATGTGTCCACATAGGTCTTTTATCTACTGGATCCACCTAATCTAAGAGTTCGATTCTACCTTAGGCAAGTAAGACAACCCCTTTTCGGTGTATGGTAGACACCAGATTCCATGATTAAGCTCTCATGGTCTATGTCAGTTAAAGATAATCCCACTATGATAGAATGAACTAGAATTTGAGTTATGAGCTATAATCACTTAATAAGTTTTCCTTAGTGTGGGTAAGAGTATGGGATCTTATTCATACATTGCACAAGGTTTCTTTGAAGGTACTTATGGTTTGTTTCCATTATGATGAGATGATCAATATGTTTAATATGTTTGTATCTTATGCTTTTACATTTATTTTCATGATGGTTCAAAATCTTGGTGAAGTGCATAGTTTTCAACTTAAATGTCCCTTTTTAGCATGTTTTAAGGTTTCCATGCAGAGCAACCATACTTAGTGCATTTTTGTACTAACCCATATTTCTTCTACGTTTTCTACAAAGTGTAGGTTCCGGCGTTTGAGGTGGTACCCCTTCTTGTTCAAAGGTTGGATTTACTATTCTCCAAAGCTTGTGGTATGTCCTCATGGATTCGAGGACATATGATATATTGTTGTTCTTTTCCTTCCATTTTATTAGACTTTTCAGGTTTCTATTGTAAGGGTTGTGACCCTCTTTTGAGACTTCGATTGAAATGGATTGCTAAATGACACTATGTCTAGACTTCCGCTTTACTTTGATGAAATTTTTTCTTAAGAACTTGAAAATGTATTTCTACTCTTTAGTGTTCTTTACTTATGTGATGATGATATGCTAAGTGGCTTACTTTGAGCCTTTAGGGGTTCCATCTGCCATGTTACGTCTAAGGGGTACCCTTGGGTCGTGACACTTTTCAACTTCAGGAATCTGACAACCATTTATATCTTTTTGATATCGTACTTTTGATTTTACTTTAACTTGGGATCTTTTTCTCGGGGTGGACTTTGGATTACGTTACTAGCCTAGCTTTACAACTATTAGGCATCTAAGGTTGGTTTTTCTAACTTCACTATAAAAATTGGTTGTAATCAAATGCATGCTTGTTTTGTGATTATTATTTGTGTTTGGTGTCATTTGGTGGACCGTATGATAGTTTAAATTCCCGTATTTAGTTGAAGTCAAGATTAATTGATAGTAAATAGTGAATTCCCATGTATTAGATTGCTAAAATTTATGGGTTGCGTTGAAAATGTTATAGGTCAAGCAAAATAAAGTCTGAGTAACCCCTAATTATGCTAATTGTCAAATTTTCTCAATGGTAGAGCGGTTGACATCATTCTTAAGGGCAAAAGACGTCAATTGGCTAATTTTGGCCAAATCAGAAGAAGTTTGAGTACTCCATGGGCTTGGGTCTTATGGGTCTTGATTAAATTTCATCTATGTGAGTTAAATTTTGTTTTTGTGGGCTGCGGACTAGATTTTGAAGGACGGGGTGCAAAAAAGGTAGGTTGGATTGTTTGGTGAGAAGGGTCGAGCTCACCGAGTGGTTCACGCAACTTCCCCTTTGATCACCTTTAATTCTCTAAATTTTGATTTTGATCTCTTCAACTTTCGGTAATATTTATGTGCTCACCGAGTTCACTGAGCGACCCACCAAAAGTACTTCTTGATCGCCCTTCTACGCACCAAATCCTTAAAATTATTCTGTAAGTTTCAACGAACTAAATCTAATTCGCCGAATTAACTCGGTGATCCGCCGTAAGGCCTTGGACATCACCAACTTGTCCTGTATTTTTGGAGATTTCATACTGGAACTTTTGGTGAGCCTTACTTGGCTCGAAAAAGGTGTTCGGCGACTCACAGATTGGTTCGGCCAGTCCTCGTGTAACTTTTACATTGACTTTTTCTCAACTACATCTAACGTTTTCAAAAATGTTTTGCAGGTATGGCTAGACCCAAAATCGCTGGTAGGAATCAATCGCCCTGGAAGAGGGCTCGAGGGAAAAGGCAAGGACCTAGTTCACCTGACACCTGCGGAGTGGAGCTCCGATCTTATGAAAATCTATTCCACATACTTCACTCCCTCCGGCGGTGAGGGTCATTATGAGGATAGTTCTCCGGCCTCTATCTCCAAGCCGGAAGATAATCAGCTACTACATGCTAGGAGCGCGGAGCTTTGCTTCAAGGCTATGGATGATTAGTCTATGATTCAAGTGCCTCCAGCTTCAACTCCTTCTCCAGGGTAGCCAGTAGTACAGGCCACACCTGTTCAGGGTCCTTCTCCCCGGTCACTCAACATATTAAAGGCCGAGGGTTCTGAAACGACCCCAAAAATGCCCGAAAATGTGCTTCAGAAACACCTATAATTGTAATTTCCATATATCTCAAAATCCGTTTCGTTTTTCGAAAATCCGACTTCATATTCTTATTCAGGGGGTCAAATTGAGTGGGAAATGAGTCTAACCCGAATTTTAGAACAACCGTATCAAAATTCGAAAATCGCAAAAAAATGCGATTTTGAGGGTCAACTTTAAAGGGGCA